>JAOEGS010021923.1:57083-80658 GCA_025447755.1 Corythornis vintsioides | reverse complement strand
AAAAATCCATGAAAATAGCAACCAATAAGTAGCAGATCCAGTTTTACTTTTTTATCATTAATTTTATTCCTTTTAACTACATTGCCAGTGTAAGAACCAGTGAAGAGATCTGTAAGTTTCCCTTAATGGCAGATTTACTGACTCATTGAATTACCTTGATTTCACATTCAGGGTAAATCAGATTGATTTGTACAGATTGCACAGCTTTGGTTAACTTTACTTTTCCATCTCTTTGTGTTCTGTACTAGTTTAGGGCATCTAGTAATTCTTCAACTTTAATGTCTAACCATTAAAAACCTGCTGCTTATGTGCAGAGAAGATGCTAGAAAAAATGGGAAGGTCTTACTGTTTTGAAGTGTAAAGTCCCATGATCTGTCCCCATCTCTGACCTAAGCAATGTCAATGTGAATAATTTTGCATTTCCTTTTGGTTTTCTTTCCTGTTCTTGAGGAGATGAAGAGGAGACTATTACTTGATTTCATGCCCTTCCTAAAATTATGAAGGGACAACAACATACATTGTCCAACAAAACATTGAAAAATGTATTCCTTTCCCCTGCTGATACTGACAAAGAGTTTCACAGTCATCTTCGCTTTTTTTTATTTCAACCAAAACTCCAGATCAGAGACTTAATGTTTGCATGGTAATTAAAAGCCCTATGTCCAAGCAGTGATGGGCATCAGTGACGCCAGTCCTGATGGCAGCCTTGGCAACTTCCTAATACTCACTGCTTGTTACTAATAGTTACTGTTTTTATGTGAGAACTTGTGACTTTCTTTCTCATAGTGCTTCTGCCAGAGAACTTAAAACAGGAGATTATTTTCTCTTCTAATAAACAGGCATCACCCAATATCCATCCAGAGTGAGAGGTGAAAGAGAGGAGATGTTTGTGGGACCTGGCTAAGGATGTCACTCTCCATCCCTTTCACTATTAATAAGAATTAATTTGACACGAAGAATCAGATTCATGGCCTTCAAATAGGCTCATATGTTGCTAGTTAAACTGAATGCTCTTTAAACTAGGCAAACTGAAGAAGTTTGTAGCAAATCAACTTTTGATTACAAGCTACTGTGATCTCTTCAGCAAGCATGATCTTTTATTTCTGAGTTGCTGTTATATGCTATTTTAGGTGATATTCTAGATTTAAAATGTGTCTCTGTAGAAAATGTCTGCTTAACATGTTTTTTTACGACTGAGAATGAATCCTTCTGCTGTTTAAAATACTACTTCATCTCCATTCTTTATATTTCTTGTGATTGTTTAGCTTTGATCTTTCTACATTGTGCTTCACAATTTGCACTGTAACTATATATTTCCTATGGGAATCAGAGGGAAAATGCCTGGACTTTTCCTATCTAGAATTGTGCAACATCACGTGTAATGTATATGCCGTGGTACTTAGACCTTAAAATAAAGGGTTTTAACTGCAAGACAGCAAATACCAGACTCCCCGAGGTAAATGTATTCTTAGTTTGCTAGGTGCTGGAGCTGACAGAAAACTTGCTTTGTGTGAGAATTGATAAGTACAGGAAGTAAAAATTCATGTCCTAAATTGTGTCACATAAAACATTTAATACCGAGTTACTAACAGAATCACTAAAATTAGTTCCTGTGTTTCTTTTCGGATCTGTCGTCTCTGGCTAGGTAAAGATTAGGGTTAAAGATACTGTTGCTGCAAAGTTTGGAATATAGACTGGATAAGGTGAAAACGAGGTGACAGCTGGTAATCATTCTTCTTCAATGATGCAGTGATTGTTCATGGAGCAGTAGCAACATGAGTCTGCTAATTTCACACTCTTTGAGCCAAGTGCTTAGTGTCAAAACCAACACCAGTCAGTAATGCAAATTGCTGTGATGGAGCAGCTTCCCAGCCTCTCAGACTCCCCCAGTAGAATTCTCTGCTTATGCATTTCTTTTGAAACATTATAGATCCAGTTAATAAATGTCGAAAAGATGCAGTCCTGCTAATGCTCAGTGAAGCTTTTGAGAGAGGAACTAGTTTGTTTATCCTGCTGCTTCAGTTACCCTGTGAGTCAAAGGGAAAGCAAGAAAAATACAGCCATTTACTTGTCAGATTCAAGATATTCTAGAAGAATGTTAGAAACCAGCAAGTGGAAAGGTTAAGTTGAAGATAAGTTAATTTTGAAAATATGCATGAAAAATCTATGATTATTAAATCAGATATAGGAAGTTTTATATAGTGAATGAGGGAAGGACCAAAATAGTTATTCTGACATTAACCTCTGGGAAAAAGGATTTTAAAAAATAAAATAACAGTAAATACTGGGGTTGATTTTTATAGACACACAAAGAACTACTAAAAAAAGTTTATAAATTACTAAGGCTAAAGCAGAAGTTTATCTTACTAGTTCATTTGTTTCACTGCTTCTTTATAGTAGCCCATCAACTGGCTGATACTTAGTATGTTTCAGCTGCAGAGAGGTGGCTGCTGGCCAGCTGTCTCTGCTGCCAATATCCGAGTAGGCTCCTTGTCTGGTCAGTAGGGGATAGTTAAGGATTGGAAGCCTTATCACATGGGGCAAAAATGAATGCCAGACAGGCAGACTTTCCCTGTCTATGATTATGAAGGACAGAAACTTCCTCAGCATTATAGTACCTGAGTTCTGTATTCGGTGCAGCAACCTCAGCAGACACAACCTCTGTCATGCCTTCTGTAAAGTGAATGCTTATTTATTTTAGTAACCTCTCATTAAAAGGCGATTTTTGCTGTTTCTTACCCTGGAATCCACAGTAGCACTGAAATGGTTAGATTGTTGTGGTGCATTGCATACCACAGCTTGAGCTGCCTAAATGGTTTTCATTATCTTACGTTGGACAAATCAGTTCAAAACTATGTGTTTTTTGGAGGTTGGTGGCTAAAAAGACCATTAACAAAGCACAGGAATTAAAATAGAAAAGAAGGAATTAGTTACAGCCCTTTTCTAAGTGAAAGAGCAGATAGAATCAAGGTAACTCTATTTTATTTCCTCCACCATCTTTTCATTATGCAAAACCCGTATGAATGGTGAGATAAATTTCTAAGAGCAGTTAAATGAAAGAAGAGGGAAATAAATCCATTATCTCATAATTTGGTAATAAGTGAGGGATTGCATATTCTACAGGGTCTTTATTCTCAGATGAGTAGGTAATGCCTACTTCTAATTTTTTCAGAAAATTCTAATTTTTTCAGAAAATTAGAGGTGTGAGATACAAGAAAAACTTGTTAATATCAACAATTCAAGATCAAATGATGTGTTCTCAGTTTATTCTATATTCTATAATTCTTCTACGTCCTGATTTGCTTTTATAATCTACAATATTATCATAACCCTGATCCTACATGGGATTGCCCTAGACCCCATTTCTGTGCCTATTGTATGTCCCAGTGTGATAATTAATCGTGGACTGTAGGAACCAATAGAAGGGCTCTTCTCCTTCTTTGGGTAGATAGCCCCAGACTGACTCTGCTTTTGCTCATGTTTAGTGTGCTGAAAAGCTTTTCTTGGACAGGGTTGGGTTGGGGTTTTTTTCCCCAAAATCATATTTCCTGATCTTAGCTCAAAATTTCCTTTGCATATTGTCTCACTGTTTAAAGTTGCAGTCCTGCTAGGCTAATAAATGGTTCCTTTTCCTCACAAGTCTCAGCCTTCTTATTCCGCAACTGCTTGTTGTGCACTTCAACTATGATATTGATACCCCTTTTTATCAAGGTATTTCTACTTAAAATAATGTTTATAATTAACCCTACCAAAAATTGCTTTAAAATGTATGTGTTTAGGTGTACACTACAACACTTTTTAGACCTTTGTCCTAGGTGCAATATATATCACTGTCTGTAGTTTGTACTGGAGCTTTATTGCCAACTGCTCACAGGTGACAAGAGACAAGCAAATTAATGTCAGATAAAATTACAGAAGTAATTAGATTGTTTAGGTACCAAAATCCAGAGACAGTCCACAGAAATAAAATATGTAAATTCCTTCAAAATATTATTTATTGCAGTTTTCTTTGTAATTTCATTTCACTGCATGTTTACTACTCTATTTAGTATTTCTAATGATTGTGTTGTTCTGCCCTTTTAGTATGATATGAATGATATAAATTCCAATCTCTGTAGATTTTTTCCTGATTATTTGTATGAGAGGAATTTTAAATGTCTTATTATTATTACAGTTAATTGAACAATAGAAGACATTAATAATTTTTCTAGTTTTAATTGTCCCTGTCTCTTCACCTCCCTACTCCACAATAAAAGCAGTTAAAACTTGTGATTCTTTAAAATTCTGACTAGCTCAAATTTTTGGAGTTGTGATTAAAGATGATGTTTTGGGAGGGATTTTCTACTAGGCATTTTAATAAATTTTATGCTGGGTTACTATTTAAATTAGCCATGTTGTCATTTTGAGGCCTGTTTTACTTGCCTGGGCTGCAGCAAGTGGGCAGGTAACAGTGGGATTGTAAGGCCTTGTATAGTTTCCAGCTGTTGTTAACACTGCAAACATTGGAGCCGCCCCTATGAGGTGCTAAGTGTTCTTTCTGTCCACTGGTTCAGTAAAATTTGCACTGCAAAGCCAGGTGCCAACCTGTGTTTCAGGCTCTGCAGAATTTTTATCTGATTTATAACTATGTTTTTTAGCTTTCAGGGGATATATTGTTCGTAAAAACTACACAAGATTGAAAAACAGCACTGACTGCCTAGCAGAGCCTCAGCTTATGAGCAGCTGCCCTACTTGTGATTTTGACTGTGAAGAGCACTGGTGAGTTGAACCCTTTGATGTCTATTATCTAACAGGAGTTTCCATACAATGAGATCCGAAAGCAGCAGGTGTGTCTTCAGGATTCAGCCAGCTCTGAGGGAATCTGCCACTTTCTGAGGCTGACCACCAGTCTTCCCACCAGCTTAGTCACCAAAATAGTCTCCCAGTTAGTGGAGTTAAAGTTACTTGGGGTGCTATAAAAAGCAGATGGACTAGTCACTGACAGAAAGTCTAGGAATACTGTAAACTGTAATATTAGTGCCCTCCTTATTGTAGAACATGGGTATTTTAACATTTCTTAACAGTGATGTCATTCCAGACAAATGTCCCACTGATACTTCCTTGGGTATGAGAGGCAAGAGGGATCTGTTACATCTTTGGCTGTTGTTAAGATCTGTTTCTCCAGGGGTGTTCTAGGAGAGGAGACTTTCCTGGATTAACCCCTTCAATTAGCTCGTTTCAGTCACTAAAAGTTATGAGATCTCTCTTGCTGTGGCTTGGGCATGAGGATATTTCAGTGCTTCTTCCAGTTCTTTTTTTTTTTCCAGTTATTTTATATGCTTCCTATATAGCATATAAATGTAGGTTCTGATACAACTCTTAAGAGTTCTCTGAGGAAATGAGTGACTTGATTGACTACAGCTAGATCCTGCTATTCCATTAAGAATGTATTTTTTAAAAGACAACTGTGAACTTCTCCAAAATGGTATTTTTCTGTGTATGCTCATTATATTGAGTTATGTTAATTTCCATGCTAACTTTGTTTGATTTAGATGGAGTAATTTCTGCCTCATGCTCTGGTGCATTATCATAGGATTTTTTTCATGTATAACAATCTGCATTCTTGTAGGCTAACAGTGCTCCAGAATCTCTGCCTTCCAGAATTCTATTTTCAGCAAGAAAAAAGGTTCAGGCCTTTGGACAAGGATTAAATAAATAAATGGTTTTGGTAATGATTTTCAAGGAAATGAATGAGCCCACTGCAATTTACCATCATAGCTCTATCTTTAAGTTGCCTCACTCCTCGATGGGGCAAGGAGTTTCCTCATTTATTATTCCCTTCACGTGCATGCAGCTGCTTCTGTCTCTTAAGTACTTAAGGGGTGTGTATCTTGTGATCTCTTTAGAGCTACTGATGATCATGTGGTCATTTGTTCTTCGGTCTGCAATGATAGTTAAAAGCAAGAGCTGTCTATTGTCAGTTTTCCCTGGCATCCCAACTTTTAATTATTTGCAATGTAAATAGATTTTTTTTTCTTCTTTTTAATGCTCTAGAGTTTTCACCTGGACTTGTTTGGAGGCACAAAGCCTCTTTAAATCTTGCCTTCATCTGTTTTACGTGTAGTTTGCCAGGAATGGTTTTCTTTCTCTTTTGTATTAGAATGAAATTCCTTGTTGCTCTCCAAACAAATGTATTTTTCTGGATGAGGTACAGCATGCTTAATTGTACATCCCTTGAGGCTGACAAAGATTTTATGGTTCACTAATCACTGAGGCACATTTGGGCTCTATGAAGCACAAATATATAGACCTTTAAGCATATTTAGCTACTGAACTTACATTGAAATCAATGTCAAAATGCCTTTAGATACCTTGCCTGAAGATGCCCATGTAAAATACATTAGTCGTTCAGGTCTTACACCCAGTTCTGATTGCTATGCACAATCAAACAGATAAATAAATTCATGCCTTCTTTATCTGGAGTTGCTAAACTGCCGTTACTGATGGCTGTTTTCAAGTTTAACCCCAACAAATTTTGCAGATTATTTGGCTAATCCTTTAAATTTCTCAGCAGTGGCTTCAGGTTCCAGTGATTTCAGTGAGCGCTGAAATTGTTCAGCATTTCGCAGGTGATGTTCAGAATTTTAGGACTAAATCAAATAAATTCCCATAAATCAAACTTCACTTCTAAATGTAGCAGTTACTGTGCTGGTGTGTTTTAAGGATATGGCTGTTCAGATATACAAGAAACTTGTGGGAAACAGGAAGGCTGGTGCAGCTATTTAACACAGTAGCTGGTAATCTGTCCCTGGAGAAGACAGCCTCATTGTGGCTTCACATACCATGGAACTAAACTGTAGAATAATAAAATATTATTTTATCTTCATTTCTTTTAATTACTTTCAATTTATTTTATCTTAGTTTCTTTTTTTTTTTTTTTTTTTTCTAACTGGTAATTTTGGTAAATGAAAAATGATCCGAAAGGTAACTCAGGATCAGAAAGCAAGGTCATATACAGTTCTGTTCTAATGCACAGGAATATAACTATACATTTAAATGTATGACAACCTGCTGCTTTTTCAAAGATCTGTTAAAAAAATAATCTACAGTATTATATATAAAGCACTCAGATTTACTAAGTAATAAATTCAAAAGCATTCAGAAGAAACAGACACTTTAAAAAATTTTATTTCCTTCAAGAAAATGGAATCTCTACATCTAGTTCATGGTTATCAGTCAGTTAATGCAGGACATAATAAAACTCAAGGTAATAAATTATGTAGGATGCTAATTAAATGCACACATTTGTTCATTTAGCATTGCATATTAAATGTTTCCCACATTTATATGCTTGGCTTGAAAACTAGTATTATCTGTGTCCAAATGAATAAATCTTTCTTATGTATATATGAAGCTATTGTCACAAGTAACTAAAGACATACTGATAACGGGCAAATATCTCTGATAGGAATAGAAATAGGTATAGGAAAATAATGTAAATGTTAGCAGGGAAGTGGCTTTGACTTATTAAAAACATGTTTTTCTATTCAGTGCCACAGAGTTGTGGAATTTCCTGTGACTCCTTGTACCAAAAAAAAAAAAAAAAAAGAACATGGGATTGATTGTACACCTGTGAGACAGTCACTAAGTCTGAATTCACCCTCAAATCCCAGTCTATGTGACACTTGCAGAGTGGTTTTTTTGACATCATCAGGCACTGAGAGGAACCTACAGGCCTGTGTGTTGTGAAGGCACTGAATCACAATCAAACCCTTTCCTGAAGTAGCTTGTTTGAAACTTTAAAAGGGAAGGAGTATTTAAGGAGCCACACATGATCAGACTCAATTCGAACGTGGGAAGTGAAAACCTTCCAGAGCCCTGTTTACAACCCTGCTGACTAGCAGATCTACTCTTCTGCAGAGAGCAGTTGGCAGCAGAGAAGGGAGGAGTCTGACAGGGGCTCCCCCCACAAGGCCAGCACAGACACCAGCCTCACCTCGTGTAAGCATCCATTTTACAATTAATCATTGCATGAAATCAAAGATGTTGCATTTTGCAATGGCATAGCTATAATTTCAAGTTATTAGGGATCTCTTGAGCTAATCAGGAATAATCTGTGGAGAAGGGAGAAGTAATTTTCTAAAACTTCCTATGATTTTTAACTTGTTAGACTGACAGATCTCTAGTGAATATATTTTTCATAAATGTTCTTGTTCTTAGCAGGATAATCTGCAGTTCAGTGACTAAAGACCTTAATCTATGCTACGTTGTTCATGTTCTTGTTCAGACAGAGCTGTCATCCTCAAGTATCTTTAAATCCCTTTAGATTCTTGTCAAAGTATCTGTAACCTTTCCAATTGAAAATTGTGTTAAATAATACTGAACTGATGCTTATCTTGGAAAATACTGTATTGTTCTTTTTTTTTCCCCTCTATCTCACTGAACTGTAGCTTACTGACTGCTAAACATCACAGTGTTGTTAGCTACATGTACATGATCAGTGGCCTTATATGTAGTACCACAGAAATCATTTTTTCCACAGTGACTTCATTACACATCAGTTACATCTGTAACTGTAACTGCATGTCAGTGAGTATAGAATCATAGAAATGTCTGGGTTGAAAGGGACCTCTAGAGCTCATCTAGTCCAACCCCCCTGCTGAGAGCAGGGACATCTTCAACTAGAGCAGGTTGCTCAGAGCCTGGTCAAGCACCACCTTGAATGTCTCCAGGGATGGGGCCTCAACCACCTCCCTGGACAACCTGTTCCAGTGCCCCACCACTCTCATGGGTAAAGACCTTCTTCCTCCATTGTTTTCTTATGGAGCTCAGTGAGTGACGGATGCACATTAGAAGAAGGCTGTATTAGTCTGTTTCTATTCTACATGGATAGCCACTTGAAAGGGTCACATGTCCACATTTTAAACCTTTTTTCTAATATAAATACACTCCTTTCTAATTTAAAACCGTTGCCCCTTGGCCTCTCACTACAGGCCTTTGTAAACAGGCCATCTCTGGTCTTTTTATAAGCTCTCTTCAGGTTCTGGAAGGTGCCTATAAGGTCTCCCTGGAGCTCATCCAGGGCACTCAATCCCAACTCCCTCAGCCTGTACTTGTAGGAGAGGTGCTTCAGCCCCCTGATCATCTTCATGTCGTTCCTCTGAACCTGCTCCATCAAGTCCATGTCCTTCCTGTGCTGAGGGCTTCAGAGTTGGACACAGTACTCCAGGTAAGGTCTGACCAGAGCAGAGTAGAGCAGCAGAATCACCTCTCTCCATCTGCTGGCCACACTTGCTGCAGCCCAGGATGGATTGGCCTTCTGGGCTGCAAGCACACACTGGCTGCTCATGTCCAGCTTCTTGTCTATCAGCACCCCCGAGTCCTTTTCTCTAGGGCTGCTCTCTTTCACCTCATCCCCCAGCCTGTATTGATAGTGGGGACTGTTCCAACCCAGGTGTAGGACACTGCACTTGCTCTTGTTGAATCTCGTGATGTTCACCTGTGCCTACCTCTCCAGTCTGTCTAGGTCCCTCTGGATGGCATCCCATCCCTCTGGTGGGTCGACAGCACCACTCAGCTTGGTGTCAACTGTAAACTTGCTGATGGTGCCCTTGATCCTGCTGTCTATATCATTGATAAAAATGTTAAACAACACAGGCCCCAGCATGGACCTTGAGGGACACTGCTTGCCACTGCTCTTCATCTGGACTTTGAGCCATTGACCACTACCCTCTGGATGCATCAATCCAGCCAATCCCACTGAATGGTCCACCCATCAAATCCATATCTCTCCAACCTGATGAGTAGGATGCTGTGGGAGACCATGACAAAAGTCTTTCAGAAGTCTAGATGGATCATATCCATAAGTCATCCCTTATTCACTGATGTGGTCACTCTGTCATAGAAAGCCGCTAGGTTTGTCAGGTAGGATTTCCCCTTAGTGAAGCCATGCTGGCTGTCCTTGATCACCTCCCTGTCCTCCATGTGCCTTTTCAGGCCTTCTAGGAGAATCTGCTCCATGATCTTTCCAGGCACAGAGGTGAGGCTAACAGGTCAGTAGTTCACAGGGTATCCCTCGCTCCATTGTCTTCTTATGGAGCTCAGTGCAATAAGGATGCACTTTAGAAGATGGCTATGTTAGTTTGTTTCTATTCTACATGGATAGCCACTTGAAAGGGTCACATGTCCACATTTTTAAACTTTTTTTTTTTTTTTTCCATAACTTTCAGATGAATGTCATCAGGTCCTGGTGATTTACTGCTTACACCTCTCACATAGCTCCATAATTTCCTCCTTGGATAGTTTCAGTTTATGTCAAGACCACCCTGTGATTTCTTTTATAAGTCACCTTCTGAATATTAATTTTCATTTTTTTCCACAGTAAAATCTGGTATAAAGACATTCTGCTTTCCTTTAATTGTTTCACTTTGCAATTTGTAATCATAGGAAACATTAAGGTTGTTATTGCTTCTGATGGAAACAGGAGGCCTTTGATTCCTGTGGCATACAGTGGAACCCATTGGGTCCTATTCTCTTACGTGAGCTTCTAATTACAGTTCATAAGTTCAAATAGTTAGCTATGATTATAAAGGTGCAACTGGAAATTTGGGCATAATTTTTCAGTGTTTGGGTTGGTTTTTTTCTTTTCCCCTCTTCCCCATCCCTTTGGAATTTTTCACCTAGCCACACTGGAAGGATTAAATTTGTTCTGTTCAGGAATACATTATTTCTGCAAAATGAACTATATTCTTTCAAGTGGAATATCTAGGAATGTTTCTAACATTTTTAAAGGCATTTAAGTGGTGAAAGTCTTAATTCTGTGACTTACATTCATAATGGCCAGAATCTCTCCAAAACTAGCTACTTTTTCCTCCAGCATAAATTAGTGTGCACTACTAGTTTTATGTGGCTGTGGTTTGACTGCTTTCAGTGCTAAGGATGGTGTGGCTATACACTATACAGATGTGTAGACAGACCCCAAGAATCATTATTTCTCTTCTTATCAATGTTTCTTGATAATTGAGTAATTTATAGACAGTCCATATGTGAAGACTGAGGTATATTATAGCTCAGTAGTTGAACATTCAGCAGCAAATTGTTATATTCCCTGACTGAAACAAGACACATGAACATTGATCTCTTGTATCCTTCCAGGTAAGTATTCTGAATGGATCTCATCTGCTTTCCTCCATATATGAAAAATAAAAATTTCTGGAAATCACAGGCCAAGGATTTTCTTCAAAGATACCTGAAAATACCCTGCACCGAAAAATCACCCTTGGATGCCATGTTTGAGTGTTAGCTGTCATCTCTGACTGGCTCATATCAACTAACTGAGCTGCCCTCCTGTTGCTGTTTCATTTTTCATATTGCAAACTAGACAAGTTTTAAGACTGGATCAGAAACTGATCTCAAGCTGCTCAGCATCTACAATTCTTGCCATGTTTTCAGGAGTGTTTCCTGCCATTCTAACACTGTGTTGGGTTGGCCTTGGCTGGCTGCCAGGTGCCCATCAAGCTGCTCTGTTACTCTCATTTCTCAGCAGACAGGAGAAGAAAAAAAACCCAAAACCCTTGTGAGTAAAAGCTAGCAAACAAAAAGTACATATTTATATCAGCAACAGTACATGCTGTGGAAGGATAGAGTGTCTTGCACCAAGTACAACCCAATTTCGAATTGTTCTAGTCAGTAACATATAATCACTGGGATCCTGACAGAGCGTCAGGACTTCAGAATTCCAGAGGCTGTTTTTATTAGCTCAGGCTGTACAGAAGGCAAGTTGCTTCATCATTTTTAAGAAAATATGGTGCAGTTTTAGTAACCGGCCCATTTTTAGAAAGAAAACAAAACAAATATTTAGACAATATTCTAGCCCTGGCAAAGTTAAAGTGCTGGCAAAACCATACTAAATTCAAGGATTTTTTTTTTATATATAGAAGGTATAGAGTTTAGTTCAAGCTACAGATTTAGATACAGATTCAAACCACCCCAAAATCTGAATATTTAAATTTAGATTATGATTCAGTCTGTTTGGCATTGTAGGCCATTTGTGGTGTGCTGATCCAGCAGCAGATTTTGATTTTTACATCTACCACAGTGGTATTTGAGGATTATTCATGTTTTTTAGCTCATATTTGGTTTATTTTCTGCACTATTGGAGGGTGGAGGAATGTATCATCTCAATAAATGCTTAAGTAATTTCGAGAACAAGTGTCAACTTATCTAGATAATTCCACTAAATAAATGGTTATCTAAATAATAGATATACAAGATAAATAGTAATAAAGAACTTTGCAGATAATATGGTACATTCATGAATGCAATGTCAAATACAAATGTAGTGTGAAATATCCTACGTATATTTTATATTTTCGTGTACAAGAAGTGTGCCAGTACAAAATGAGAATATATTTTTTTTTTAATGAATCCCTCCCTTTCCTCCCAGGAAAACACCAGTTTAAATTTAAATTACAGTCTGGGTAGAATGTTTTCCTTCTCAGTGTCAAAGGGAAATTTAAATTCCCCAAACCTAACAAGTGTATTCAAACTTCATTCACAAAACTACCGAAAAGTTCAATACTTCCCATTTTCATGAACGCTTCGTTTCCTTCCCTCACCCTGAGGCAGCTTATTGGCAACCTTGATGCCCTCATTGTTGTGATTAGCTTGAAACAATTTAAGTCAATGCTCTTGAGCTGGGGTAACACATTCAGACAAACTTCATTAACCTAAGAGCCTAAACCTTATTGCAAATAAGGCTTGAAATAGTTCAGTAGCTTCTGTGGATGTCATACAGAATAAATGTACTATCTAATACATATGCATGATGATATACAGCTATCAGATTCAATGTTTCAAGTCCTTCAGCAGTGTTATTTTATTCTGAAATATTTTTAAAGGGTACATTTTAAAGGTGCATTTTGAAAGGTAAAATGCACATGTGGGCAGACATTATTTAAAATCCAAGATGACGTTCTATTGTTATGTGAATAATTTAAAATTAGTGTAGCTGACTGAAACATAAGTATTGACAAAAAAAAAAAAAAAATTGAGATAGCATACTTTGCAATTTTTTAATCCATAAAGCAATTTTTATCCTTTACATGCTCCCCCTCCCCTTGTGACTGAAGAGGCTGAAATTTATTCAGTTGTAATAACTGTAAGAGCTACTTAGTAATGTATAAACTTTTCACCATCTATGAAAAAGCTATGATATATATCTGAACTATAGCTTTAAGATATTTACATCTATAAGTAGAAATACAACTGCCATTAATTGTATTTTCAGAAAGGTTGTGAAGGGCTTGGAGAGTGATGATTCTGTGGCTGAGGCATGTTTTGACAAACAGAAAATCTTGCTTTTAATCTCTAATTTAGGACCATGGTTTGGTGTTTTGGTTGGTTGGTTTGGTTTTGGTTTTGTTGGTTTTTTTCATAGCTAAATCTTCTGGAGCAAGTCCTGTCTGGGTGAACTTTACTGTTGAAGAGCACCATTGACTTCAAAGGCCTGCCAACAAAGATCAGGGCTTGCAGAAGGTTTTTATGATACTTCAATTAGCATTAATGAGAGCAGGAGTTGGCCTTTAATATTTTTATAGTGGCATAATGTGATGGTAAAATCATAACAGATACAGAGAATCTGAAAACTCTTACTCTTTGCTCTATGCTTAACCTAAATGGCTTTGGGAAAACACAAAGCCATGTGCTTCATTTCTTCCTCATTTGTCAAATTTTGAGTGTCTAAATTTGAATACCGTGAAAGCAACTTTACACAGCCCTAGAAAAAAAAACAGTGTTTAATGTGAAATCTTGTCAAATTAGTTTTAATACATTATTTCGGTTTCATGGTATTCTCATAAACTCATTTTACACATAGGCACATATCCACAAATTTTTAATGACAAATTCATTGCTCATAGTCTGTTACTGTGTTTAATAACATGCACTTCCTTATAAGAGGAAATGGGACCGATCTGTGTTTTCTCTGAATTGATTGCATGTGCATATTTGGAAACTGGGGGAGGGGAAAAAGGGAAAACCACCAACAAAAAATGTGTATGCCAGTAAATCTTTCATAAGAATGAAGAAATCACAATGTTTAAACTGTATCTTTTATTTTTCTTTGCTTTTAGGCATCAAGCCAGTAACCAGTCTTCTCCTGAGGTGCCTGATTTTCTTGACAAACAAACAAAAAAGGTACTACTAAGTTTGTGTTCTAAAATAGCATCACCTTATAACTTCAGATTCCTGAGTCCACAATTCTGCAGTGTATTCCTGGCTGCTTGGCATAGCCATCTGAACATGAAACCGTTAGTGATGTTTTGAAGTCTTTGAGACAAAAGCCTGCTTGCTAAGAACTTTAGTTCTGTAGAAAGACAGGGAGGTACAGTGAATAAGAGAATCAAAAGGCTGGAAATTTGCTGCTGAGAATAAATGCTAGCTGCTCCCTGAGGTGATTTGTCTGTGCACTTCACTTTCTACAGATGTTAGAGACTCTTTTTTAGTAAGGACCTGAGGTTCTTTGGTAGCACTTTGATATCCTGCTCGAATTCAATATGTGAAATGGAGGAGTCGCTCTGTGACTTGGAGCACAGCATAGTCTTTGAAGTCTGATCCAATTTTTGCTGCTTACCATTTGATGTTGAAAGGATGAAATGGAGAAAATGTACAGTTTTTGCCAGTAACTCTGCTGAGCATATGTAAGATTAAAAAAACAAAATCCCTTGGATGATGTACTTAGAAATGTTAAGCAGATTAATACCTTCCTATAGCTTTTTTCTAAAGACACAAATTAACTATGAGAGGAAATCAGCATACAGTGCATGCTATGATTTAACTGCAAAGGGGATAAATAAGTTAAATGGAAAAAGTAAACAAATGTTTGTGACATGGGTGCTAAGTTAGTGTTGCTGAAATCCACGAGAGTCTCGTGTAACTTAAATCTTAGCAATAGACGTTTCAGAGTCGTAAAAAATGAAAAGTTACTATGAGATCACAGCTATAAGTTATCATGTCAGAGTGTTATCAGTCCATTTCTTATGTGCCTAAACCAGCATTCTTTTTTCCAGAAGGATTTGGATGAGATTTCTGCTTCTTCATTTATTCAAAAACATTCGTTTGAAATGAATCATTCACAATCAATTAACCAATCCCAGTCAGTTACAGACCATCAGTTGTCAAGTCCCTTGAGATCCCTTAAAAAGGGAGGTAAGAAATATAGAAAAGTAGCAGAGATGATCTTTCGTTTACTATTTATAAGCTACATGTTGTCAGCATGTAACTTGCTTTATATATTGATGAGGTCTTTTAACAATCCCTTGTAAGGCAGGAAAAATAAAGGAGCAAACTTCTACGTATTTTCAATTTGGAAAGATAAAAAAGCCCTTAAATACCTGCATTGCAGAGGCAGAAGTATAAAGATTTCAAAAATACAATTTCTACTAAAAATCTAGTTAATAATCTTGAAAGACCCTTTTAATGAAATCAGATTGACTTTCAAGAGCTTCAGCTTTCCTTTGCCTTCCAGCCTCAAATGTGGAAGACAGTAATGAAATCTCTTATGTTTGTCAGAGTGAAAGGCAACATTTGTTCACGTGCACAAATATTCGGTCAGCAACACAGGAAAGCCTGCAGTCATTCTACAAACTATGCTATGTGGGGTTTTATTTTATTTGCTGGCATGTTATTTTAGCCATGGTCAGTGACTATTTAAAAACTCAAAGTAAAGCATGATGACATTTGTTGAGTTTTAACTGTTTTATGTCTGAGTATTCCAGGAAATACCTTTCAGAATGTTTTTCTCTGTTGTTGTAGGCATTGTGTCTTGCAAATGTGAATACAGACTCTAATACTTGATCATAGAATACTTTCCACAGTTTACAATGAAGTAGGTTGATAATGTGGTCTCTGTAACTGGAGCCAAAATATAAAAGATAATACATTAATTTCAGGTTGTTACTGAAAATAAGTTAACATTTTGTGCCATACATTAAAATTTTGGGTTATATTTTTAATAAGACATCTTTCATCTTCTAAGTCTGCAAATATTTATTTGAATACTTGAGCCCTCATCCTTCCATTTCTTAGCTTAAATTTTACAGAGTTCAGTTAAAAAAAATTTACAATGTAAAGGTGAGAAAATAGGTATTTATAGGGAGATCCTTCTGTTACAGGAAACAATGAAAATTCTGTGCTGTTGGTCTTCTACAAAGGCATAATGTGCTTTCCATGCTAAAACCAGAACAGTATGTAAACGCAGCAGGTTGAGAAATCCATTATTCTCTTTTCATGCATTTCTGTCCATATGGGTTTTGAATCCATAGTGTGGGACTGCAGGGGATGTGTGCATTACTATCTTAAATTATTACATGTTAAACAATAAACCTGTCAAACAGAAATATCTTCATTACAGAAAATCCTCTTGAGGAAAGCAGTCAGGGCCTGAATCTGTCATCCTTACTTTCACTGGATACTGTATGTTACCCTGTAACTAGTCTCCTTGAAATCAAAGACATTGTGTCTGAGGTAAAACAATTAGAGAGAGGCAGAATTGCACCCTTAGCAAGGGTTTGATTCTGAGCAATTACCCAAGTTAGAGAGATTTTTAAAATGTGAAGGCCACAAAAATGATCAGAGGGCCAGAACACCTCTCCTGTGAGGAAAGGCTATGAGAGTTGGGGTTGTTCAGCCTGGAGAAGAGACAGCTCTGGGGAGACCTTACTGTGGCTCTTCAGTACTTAAAGGAGGTCTGTAAGAAAGATGAGGATAGTCTGTTTAGCAGGGCCTGTTGTGACAGGGCAAGAGGTAATGGTTTTGAACTAAAGGAGAGTAGATTTAGACTAGATGTAAGATTTTTTACAAGGAGAATGGTGAAACACTGGAACAGCTTGCCCAAAGAGGTGGCAGATTCCCCATCCCTGGAAACATTCAAGGTCAGATTGGACAGGGCTCTGGCATTCTATGATCCTATGATAGAAGAATGCAACATTGATCTGAACTATTTAAGAAACATGTATATGTAAATGAAAAGGAAGGAATTTCCTAGTTAAGCATGAAAATACTCAGATAGATAGTCATATAAATCACACTTCAATGAGCAACTGTTAAGTAAACCCACTGAAGAATATTAACTTCCTTGGATGCTTTTAAAAGCATGGCTTGCACTCAGAAAATCAGATGCTTTAATGGTGCTCAATCAGTATTACTGTATTCAGTATTACTGTGTGAAGTGTACTTTAAAGAAAATATTGTTACACCAGTTGTGAAAATCAAGTGAAATAGCAAATATTTTCTGTCATAAGAACACATATATAATAGATAGGTGTTTATAATGTTAGTCACACAAAGGAGCTGTCCATTAGGTGGTCCAAACAATGCAAAGAATTTCTCATAGTGAAATATTATTCTACAGTCTTCATTCATATTGAATTCTCTTTAAATTACATCACAGGCAGAACTAGCCTGTCAGCCTGGTAGTCCATCTGTGGACCTGGAACACAAAGGCCAATGGAGAAGGGAATGTGACAGGTTTCTGCAACTGGTCTATGACCCAGTTATGAAGCAGTGTTGATGTTTGCAAAAGGAGTGAGTCTGTATCCAGGTTTAAGCACAAAGGGAAGGACAGGCTGCTTGTTTTGAGGCCTAGGTGGGTGAAGTTCTAGTGCAGTCAAGGGGGAATAGAACACAAAAGGGAAAAAAAAGGTTGATATGAATGTACATATTTTTGTATTAATCAAGCAGATTGTTCACTCACATCTTGTTATCCAGTTTTCCAATAGCCTGGGCTGCCCATTCTTGGTAGTTAGATTTGGCAAAGAAAAATAGACCAGGATATGACCACAAAGCTCCTGCAAAGACTATGCTGTAATTAATGCAGAAACAAAAGCCTTTCACTTCAAAAGCATTTATGCTGGGTCATAGAAAGACTGGGCACTATGGCCAAGCTGCATTAAAATTAATTGCATGCATGTGCTATAGTTGCATAGAGTCATAGGGGCTGGCTCTATACTGTCCAGGTATTCCCCTGGGTTCTGCCAGAGTGGTGGAGCAGGTCTAGTAGAAAAGCCAAGGATTCCTTCCAGTGTTGCCACTGTGACATGCTGCGTGGGCAGAGATGAGAGTCCAGTCAATAGTAACACTTAAGACAGAAGTAAATTATTCTAGTCACAATAAAGTAGTGCCGAAGGAATCAAAATAATATCATCTCCAGAGGCCAAGTACTGGTCTTCCCTTAGAGGAGATAGTGAGAATGTTTGAAATTATTAATGAGAAGTGAGTGCTTCTTAGGGAATTAGCAAATGTAACTTTGCCTCAAAAGTAAATATGGCAGAATTTCTGAGCTGCAAAGGAAATGCATTCATACAAGGAAAGCTGGTAGTTTCTGCACTGACCAGAGGATTGCCTAATTCTTAATGCTAACACAGACATTTTGAACAAGTGAGAAAACTTGAGTCTCTGGCCATGGATATTTTCTGGTGGAAGAACAGTGTAAGTCTGTTGATGTTCAGTTTCTGCCTTGTACCTCACATTATTGCCTGCAGTGCTGAAACCTTGTGAAAGGTAGAGAGCTTTGTCAGGGTTCTGAGAGATGTGGAATACACAATCTGCAGTGTCAGTAGCCACAGTTCAGGGTAGTGACATTTGCACTGTAGTTGTTAAAGTCAATAGACCATTTACAATATATCTTTTGATTTTAAATTCCTTAAACTTTAGTATTCTCAAAACTAGTGGAAATTAAGGCCTGGTGTGTTTCAAGATGGACTGCCCCTAATCACTGACCCATTCTGAATTTTTCTTTGCATTTTATATTTTTCTTTTTATGTTGCTCATTTTCTTCTTCCATTCTGGTAAACCAATCATTAAAAAAATGGGGTTTTGTGCTGGGTTGAGTTTGGAGAAAAGTGTGAAGGTAATCACTGTTTTTCATACTGATGCAGGGCAAGTAGATAATGAAATCTGTGAAATTATTGCATGATGGGGAGGAAAACAATTGCCCCCCAGATGGTACTATGGACAAGTTTTAGTGAGGGCAATTATGGGCATAGGAGACATTATTCTCAAAAGGCTACTGTGTTTGTCATCACAAAGATAATATTTACAGGTTTGTCATCATAAATAGGAAATTTAAAATAATGATCACTTCATTAATTTTTAGGGTTTAACTCCACTTTTAAAGAAGTGATCCAACTTTCATTCTGTCAGGATTATAGTTGTGTTAAAACACAGAAGCCACAGAGAATATACTTAGGGGATGCTTCAGAGTACAGGGGTTTTTTTGAGTCCAACTTTGTTATGAAAATACTCTTAAGCTGCTTCAGTCTTTCAGCAATTACAGTACAATTTTGATTTGATATCTTGCAAGTGAAATTTTGATACCTTGTACTTGCTTAAGTACAGGGAAACATCTTACCCTGCATAGTAATTTAACATGGTAGGATAATTTTAACTTTGATCTCATCTTATTCCTATTTGTACATTTTTTAATAAACATAACAATCACGGCAAAGCAACAATCATTAGTAATTTGGAAATGGGGACACTTTTTATTCTTTGATTCACAGAAAGTCAATATCCTAGCATGACTGTAATAGGTATTATAGTAAAGAGCAGGCAGTATCTCTCTCAGGATGTGGTGTCAAGATCTGGATGCCTTGTAACCAAAGATGCCACTTCACTTTCTGAGAGAGAGAGATCAATGCAAGGCATTCAGCTGTTTCTTTCTGTGTACCTCGGCTTCCTGTTTGATTCCATTATAGTAAACCTTCCATTCTAAATGGTAAAAGAAAACTGCCTCTACACAGTGTAGTGTGAAATGCTGCATGGACTTTCAGCTAGTTATCATTGGCAGATGGGATGATACACACCGATGCCATTAATTTCAGAGGCCTAACATTCAGGATTTAAAGTGAAAGAATTAGTAATCTATTTAGAATTATTTTGGTTGTTTAATCAGGAGTTTCATTTCATCATTTTTAAGCCCCCCACTGAGACTAATTTTACACTGAAGGAATGTAAATCATTAAAAACTTGACTGTAGTCAGTAGAATTGTAACAGTGAGCAGAATTGGATCACTTGGTCATAAAAAGATGACATGAAAAAATCCATACATATCTGGGATTTACGGTTTTTTGGGGCAGAGGATTTGGGTTTGGGTTTTTTTTTTTTGAGTGGGTCAGGTTTGACTTGAACATTCTTTTGCAAATAAAATGCAAACAAAAGACCATGATAATGGGACAGTCTGAATGGTACAGGAAACAATGAAAAGGCCAAGGTAGCATTACATAGTATGATCTGATTGTACTGAGCACACTGTACCTGTGTGTGAGGTCTCTGAGACAATAGTCTACAACATACAACTCTATAGCAGAGGAATTACTGTTAGCCATGTTGCAGCTGAAGCCACAGGCAGAGGTTGTGTTGATGTGGTCTATTGTATGATAAATTTCCATTGAAAGGATCCTGCTATAGTAATGCTCTGTGGCTTTCGAGCCACAATTTGACTGGGCATGAGCAGGAGAGAAAGTAGCTTCCTTTCTTTTTTCCTTAAAAGAGTATCACTGGATGACTGACTTCACACCTGAGATAAACACTGGGCTTTGGGATTAGTAAGGAGAAATCATGTCTCTAAATCATTAATTTTACCTTGCAAATGTATAAGTTGAAATCATAGGAAGGAGAATATCATGTTTAGGGTATCTCTTGAGACAATGAGCTGAAATCAAAGGTATGTCTCAAAGCAATCCTTATTTTCTTCTAACATTATAAAAAATAATCACTCTTCTAGGGTTGTGAGGCTGCTTATTTATGCAGAAGGATTTTGTTGGTGCAAGTAAGCCTATTGAGCATTGCATTGCGTATGGTGGGACCCTGCAAAGGCCCTGGGAGGGACCATCACCTCCCATTCTATGAAAACCTGAATTTCTGCTGAGTGGGAGCCTGTTAGTTTGAAGAGCCAACAGGATGAGAAACACAGTACCTCAGTTTCCGTATTTCAGTTCTTAATATGGCTCCAGTGTGGATTTGGAAAAATCTGACTACAAATGTACATTAAGTCAGTTGAACTTCTCTCAGCCTAATGAACCGTTTTCAGCTGAGACTTGAACTGATGAAGTTTGTATTCTGAACTGGGTTACCCATCCACACTTTCTGTTACACATTTTGCTACTCTGTGAGTAGCAACCTGGCATGATTTGCAGACAGCATTTTGTGAAAGTAACAGACCAACAAATCTGAAAAGGAATTGAGCTGTTCTTAAGTTTTTCTTTACTGCTCATCTTCTTGTTTTTTCTCCTCCAATAGACAAAGACACAAACAGTGTCAATGATAAATACAAGCTTTGATTTGTTAAACACATGTTAGTGCTATGTTTAGCCCTAGGCAGTGAATGTCATTATAGGCTGGTTTACTTCTGTTTTGGTTATTGTGATTGTTTCCAATTCAAGAGGATTTGACTTGCAGCCATTACTATTTAGTGTCAAAGGTGAGAGATAAAATAAGATGCATGTAAACTGCACAGATAAACTGCAGTAAATTTCTCCAGAGAGAGATCAATACTGGTTCTATATAAAACAAGTTGAAATAGCTCATAGTGGCTGCATTGAAATAAAAAGAGACTGCAGATCTGTCTCATTGAAATACTATATGTATAAATATAAGAAATATGAGAAATCTAATGAAGTTGAATAATATGTACACAATAATGCTATGCCAACCCACTCCAACTTCAATAGTGGTTCAGTTTCTCCTCTTAGATGGTAAGTGGACATTATGTGTTTTCTGATCCAAGCTGGAGTTCACCTGCACTTTCTGTCTTCATTTTCTATCTGTGACAAGCAGGTTTGTCTGAACACTTCTTTTTGACATTTCTTTGTTGGCAGTTAAGCTTTTTATCATGCAGTACTTCAACATTCTGTTGTTATTGCTAAGTATTAATAGCTGGATTGCAGGTCTTTCTTTCTAGAAGACTCTATGTTTTCCTGATTGTTTACATTTTTACACTTCTTCACAGATATTATGAAGAGAAAACATGATGGTAAAAGCAGTAACATAATTAGCGTGATGGTGACAAGAATGGTACCTGAGGTGTGGGATAGCTCAGAAACTGCTATAACAAATTCATTTCTGGAAAGGTTTTAGATTTCAAAATCTTAACATGTTTTCCATGTGTTCAGATTTTTTTCTGTATTCTAGTTTGGGTGATTATTCTAGTGGATTGTGATTAACTGATTTATTAATATAAATCATATACATCTTAAAAGAAATCAAAACCATGGTGCTTAATTTGAATGGTTCATCAGTGTAAATAAAAAAAAAAGTCTCTGACAAATAAAGGACACATACTCAGAATAAAATATTTGCAGCCACATATGTGATGATCTAGCTACTACAACTTGTTCACAGACACATTTTGATAAATAGGTATTCCATTCAGCATATCATGAACTGTCTGTGAAGTATTTGGGTAGAAATAAATTACCTTATATCAGTTATCAGCTCTGTTCATGACAGTGGTTGTATTTCTTGGCTCTCCATCATTACTTCTCTCTAATCCCTAGAAGTATTTTATATCTCAGTTCTCTCATGGATAATCTTAGTTGATTATAACGGTTAAGTTGAATACAGCAATAGCAAATACTAGCTTGTAGCAGTAATTGTGAGTTTGAATACTACATTTCTGTCCCCAGGCAAGGATAAACTTTCTTGAGGATCTTCCTTGCATATGGAAAGAATTACTGGGAGCCAGCTGTGCTCATGCGTTGGCTGACGTTGGCAGTGCACCAGAAAAATAATGCCACACTCCCACCTTCCTTGCTTATAACACCTTTCCCTCAAGGGAAGATAAGAATACCAAAATTACAGGAAGCATTGTTGTTGCTGCCAGTGGAAGAAAGAGAAGCTGCTCCTACGAGTGCTTAGGCAAGCAACAAGCCTATCTTAGCCACCAACACAGAATCACAGAATGTCAGAGATTGGAAGAGACCTAGAAGATCATCTAGTCCAACCCCCCTGCTAGAGCAGGATCACCTAGACTAAGTCACCCAGGAACACATCCGAATGGGTCTTGAGTATCTCCATAGAAGGAGACTCCACAACCTCCCTGGGGAGCTCCTTCCAGAATTCTGTCACCCTCACTGTGAAGAAGTTTTTCCTTGTGTTTACTCTAAACCTCTTGTGTGCCAACTTACTCCCGTTGCCTCTTGTCCTGTCATTGGATGACATCGAGAAAAGTCTGGCTCTGTCCTCCCTACACTCACCTTTAACATATTTATAGACATTGATGAGGTCCCCCCTCAGTCTGCTCTTCTTCAGGCTAAAGAGCCCCAGCTCTCTCAGCCTCTCCTCATAAAGGAGATGCTCCACTCCCTTAATCATCTTGGTAGTCCTGCGCTGGCCTCTCTCCAGTAGTTCTCTGTCTTTCTTGAACTGGAGTGCCCAAAACTGGACAGAGTACTCGAGGTGGGGCCTCACCAATGCAGAGTAGACGGGGAGAAGAACCTACCTTGACCTGCTGGCCACACTCCTCCTAATGCATCCCAGGATGCCATTGGCCTTCTTGGCTGCAAGGGTGCATTGTTGGCTCATGGACATCCCCCTGTC
>JAOEGS010021923.1:31774-56983 GCA_025447755.1 Corythornis vintsioides | reverse complement strand
ATCCCCCTGTCCACCAGGACCCCCAGGTCTCTTTCTCCAGAGCTGCTCTCCAATAGATCAGCTCCCAGCCTGTACTGGTACATGGGGTTGTTCCTCCCCAGATGAAGGACTCTACACTTGCTCTTTTGTTTTGCTTTGCTTTTCTTTTCCCCTTGGTACTCACTCCTCTGCAGCAGTTTTAGTTAAGTTGCTGTGTGCTAACAGGGAGGCCTATATCATTGATGGTGATGATGCATGAGAAGGAAAAGCATTTGAGAATTTTAGATATGTTGAGTTTGAAAAGTTGGGTATCTTTTTGTTTGGTTCTTTTAGGAAAGACTAATGATGAAAGCCCAAGAGGGCATGTTTAGTCACATGGTATAGAATGGCATTAAGCATTCACTTAATGAATGTGTCTAGTTAACAGTAAAGTCCACTCCTCCCCATCCCTCCCTCCATTTGAAATATTAAGTAATGTTAATATGTATGTATTTTTAAAATAACCACTGGTAATTCACAGTTATACCTTCTTTGTTACCATTATTTTGAATAATTTTTACTTTGTGGCTGTGCTTGCCACTCACATCTGTTATGTGTAACGTGTTTTGAGTTTTGGTAGTGTTTGATGGTGATAAAACTAGGTGCTAAACAGAAGTAGTAATTGTGTGAAACAGCTCTTTAATTACTAAGTATTGCCTCTTGCTTGCCATGTTGTTCAGGCCTGGCAGCCAGGCTAAATATAGTGGAGAGAATGCAGAGATAGCTGACAAGCTGAACAGCATCAGGAATACCCTTGGAAGACAGTTGTCTTTTAGTTGTCCTTCCTCATCTGACCTTTTTATATTTTGTTAGGAGTCAAATATCAAAAATACATGTGATTGCGTGGTGTTTAGGTTGGAGAGCAATACCAGCTCTTTACCTTTAGCTACAGCTAGTTGTTTTCTCTCTAAGCTAGGAAGTGTGTCTGTGGTTTGTTGTCTGTGGTTTTGTGAGTGTAGTGCTATTCTTTGGACTTCCTCTCACCAGTATGATTATGTTTGCCTCACGCACACACACAAAAGTCACATTCAGAATAAGGAAAAAAAATTACATTGTTCCAGCTTCTTTTTTGTAGTACTAAGATTTGCAAACACCAGAAGTGCCCTCCAGCTAAGTGGTGCAATTGTTTTTTCTACATTCTTTTAATGCTGTTTTACTGCATATTCTTAGTTATGATAAAGAGCATGACTATCAAATGAATACCAGTAAACTTGTGGGTTTTAAAAGGCTTATTTGCAAAAAAAAAAAAAAAAAAAAAAAAAAAGTTTGCTGTAACTCTACAAAAAAAACCCCACCAAACCTATGAGCTATTTGATAGCAGCATATACAAGTGTACTTCTGTAAATTCAGAACAACCAGTTGCTAGGTAAAAAGGGATATTTGTATAACAAAAATCTTTGAGCTGTTGATGTGTTTTCAGAGACTGGTGAATATATATGTTCAGATATGCATCCTGTCTCCCCTGATGTCCCAAAAGGGCACAGGTATAAGATTCTAGTTTGGGCTCACGCCTCATATTTTGCTCATCAGACTTAGAGACAAAGTGATATCTATTTCTTTCATCTATTGTTGTCCATGTTCTTCCAGATAATTTTCCATTCTTAAGAAGCTGATAAATTTGAAGTATTACTGCTCTTAATCTCCTCATAAAGTCTGTCCCTTGCAATGGTATTCAGCACAGCTGTTAGATTGAGTCTATAGTATACAGCAGTTTTCTGTATGCTGGATCAAGGCTCAAGCTTTGGGCGTTTGGATTGTTGATTTAGGGCCCAAGAAGGGTAAATTCATCAGCTGCATATTGAAAGGAGCTTAAATGCTTTAGAAAAATGAAATTTTACATGAGTAGATTAGATAGTTTTATTTGCAGATTGTAGTCTATTTTAAAACATTCCCAGGGAAGAGCATTGTCATCACAGAGAGCCACAGGCAGAGATGTCTCAGAGCATCGCAAATGAAGCAGGATTTTCATTATCACATTTCATCATCATAAGCAACTTCTAGCCTTAAAATTTTTAATTCAAAGATTGCCTACATGGTAGTACCACAGAGCAGCACAAACTAATTATTGATATACATTGAAAAAAAATCACTGATGATTCAGAAAACTCTCCCTTCCCTTTCTACCCACAAAATAAACATGCACAGTCAAAAAAGCAGTATCAGCCACTCTTCAGCTTAAATTCCATAGCTTGCTTGTAGAACAGCAATGGTTTGTGGGTGATTTTCAAGGTTGGGCAGTTGACCTTCAGCTTACTTCCAGCTGCTTTTTTTAATAATAATAATTTTTTTTAAAGGCATGTAGGAAAAAAGGAAAAGAAGAAGCAACCTAACCTTTCTTTGGAGAGGGAGTATATCAGTAGGGCAGAAAGACACTGACCATGACAGATGGAACCATGCAGAACTTCACATATAGGAAATACAAGTGAGAGACATGGGCAGACAACAGTGAGGAAAAAGCAAACTGAAAGTGAAGTGGAGAAGGAATATACTGTCAAAGAAAGAAACCCATGCAGTGAAGCAGGTTAGAGAAAAGAGAAAAGAGCATGAGTTTAAAAAGTAATGAAAAAATGAGTCTAGTTTCAATAATGACAGAATGCTCGTCAGCCTTAGCTGTGAAATGTGATACTGCTTTCTGTAGTGTTGATTTTCTTCTATCTAATTGCTGAACTTTTTCAGGAAAAAGTTAATTCTTGCTTTAGAGCATTTGAAAGGAGTACATCACTCTATTGCTGTAGAAGAGGTATACTTTGTGCTCCATGCTAAAAGGCAAAAACATTTTGAATGGTAATACTTACCAAACTTCTTTTGCAACAGTGCCTGTATCATCCTTAGTTTGCAACATTTTACATCATTATTTGCAGCACAGTTTTTCATTATGCTTAGGAAGTGTGTGTCTCTGCAAGGGTGGGGTGTTAATTGGTCCAAAATCTTTGAAGATGAAGCACAGACCAGATGAAATAGAGGAAATTTTCCTATGTGTAATACAAACTTTTCTTTAGTGATCCTTTTTTATTTCTTATTTTAAAATTTTGGAGTCTGTCCAAAACAAAACCAAACAAACAAAACAACAAACAACAGCAAAAAACCCCACAAACTAACAAAACCCAACAAAACAAAAACACACACACACACCAAAAAAAAAAAAAAGAGAGCAAAGTATGTCCATATATAATGTCACACCAGGAAAAGAAACAAAGTAAACCACAGGACTTCAAATAGCACAGTCAGTTAAACAATTCAAACATCTTTAAAACAATATTCCAGAAGTTAACTGAGAGGAAAAAAGGAGGTTACTCCTACTGGACTTGTAGCACAGTCTTACACTTTGTGCTTCAGTATCCCATCCAGTGCAATCATAAAACTATAATGCCCTCTACCTTTTGGAAGTTACATTTGTAAAAATTTTGCTGATCTCAACAGGATCTAAATAAGTCCCTCTTAAAATGCTAATGCATGCTGGGTTAAATTATGCCATAATCTTATGGATTATAAGAGAGTATTAAACAGTTTGGTTTTGAGTCAAGTTTAGCTTTTAGTCAGTTATTGGCTTTGCAGAAAAGGATTGAAGACTTTTTAAGTTTTATTTTCTAACATTCATTTTTATTCCCCTGCCTCCATCTCCTTATTTAGAGTTGGACCCAAGCAAGAGTTTAACACTTTTTAATTTAGGGGTGTTTAGACTCATGCCTAAATTAATTAAGACTTTCTGTATCTTATCAGCTTTCCAAGTGTACTGGGATTTTGGCAAGTGTTCTATGTGTTCTAGAGCTTCTTCTGGTGGCTAGATACCACTTCTTGAAGTCCTATGACTATGTCGGTCACTTGAAGCAGAACTTGCCTTGCTTTCTGGACAAGATTCTTTAAAATTAACAGCTCTCAGAGAAACAGTTGCTTCTGAGAATAAGGACCAGATTTGAGTTGGTAGACAATTTAAGATCAGTGTTTTAGTTCAGCCTTTACCCAGTGTGTTATCAAGATCTTTTATCCCTTGTTACTGAAAGAATTGTGTCCTAGATTGGTCTCTGGTTAGAGCCTATAGCTAATGAATAGGACTTTGTAAGAAACCATATTTTTTGTGTTCTTCCCTATACTCTATTAAACAATAAAATAAAATTAGTGGCAGATGGCATGCATATTCTCTCGGTATTGTCAAATAATTTCTCCAAAGAGTTCTCAGCAATAAGAACATCATTGTCCACCTTTTTATTTGCAGTTCCATTTACTTCATGTGTCAGAAAAATGCCAAACTCAGAACATGCTTAAAGGTGTGACTGGGAGGATAAAACTGAGCCAAAGAAAGCTTGTAGGGGTTCTCTAACATTGAAATAACTAATTTTTACTGAAAGGTAAAAATTTGTAATGTCATGACATGCAAATTTTGATTGACTGGAGGAGCATTGCTACCAGCAAAATCATAAACAAACATTACAGGATGCATTTTCAGTAGAACTTTGGGTAAGATTATTCAGAGTTTTGAAGTAATTTTTGGGACAAAAACCAGAACTACAGTTTCCAATGCATTCAGTAACTTCCTGTATGGCCATCATTTCCTGGTAAGTGTTTCAAATTTTGCCTTGGAAACATGTCTACAAAGTTTGATGCTCAGGATGTATCTGAGTTCTGAAATGATCACTGGTACCTATGATCTGTAGGAGAGCCAAGTCTAAGTGTACAAGAGGTTGTGTCTACCATTTCTGTTGCAAGCTAACTGGAAGGTTGCAGGTGCATGGGTTGGTGCAGGGCAAATGTCTCTCAAAACCTTTGAAAATATGTAACTGGGGAAGATCACAACTTCACATCTTCAGAGATTTCTCCAGTTTAACATCAGTAAGTGAAACTAGGAAAAGGAGTGGATATGAGAGAAGAGGGGGGGGTTCTCTTCAAGGACTGCAGCCTTTCATCCTAGTGGCTTTTGTTCAGGTTTATGCTGCCCTACCTTAGAATTATTCCTGTCCTAGGACAAGTAGGAACAAAGACACAGCTCTGCTTGCAGCGTCTACATGCCTTCTGTGTTAGGGGTGTTCTCTGAAGAGGCCTCGGGGCAACTGTAAATGAGGCCTATTGTGCTCAACTTCGTCATGCATCCTCATGCTACACCATGAATAAGCATGGATGGTCTGTAAATCTAGCCCATTGTGTCTGGATTATATTTGTTAAACTAATGCTTGGGGGTTTATCTGGCTTTATTCATACCAACATCAGAACATTGAGTAAGAACAACAAATCAGAAACAAAAAACTCAAACATTTAAAAATATTGCTCCCACAGATTGGAGCCCCAAGTGTGTTTTGTATAAACGATTTGAATTGTGGCTGGATTTTTTTACCAGATTCTTTCCCCTGAAGGACCTTTTGAAACAAAAACAAACTGAGCAAAACAAGTTTTGGTGGGATGGGCCTATGCCTGTGTTCTTGTAAGCTGATGACAAATCTCAGAGGCAGGAAGGCAGCAGTGTGCTGGAATCTGGTGTACATTGTGTTCTGCATGTTCCCAGCTGACTTGCCAGGAGTAATCTAGAACTGAAACAAGGCGCTGTTCTTACTAGGACACAGGAAAAGAAGCCATCACTAATCTAAACCAGTTCAGCTGTTTGAAAACAATAGGCCTCGTTAATATGATAGCCTAATTGTGCCTTATTCTCATGTGATGTGTGACCTGTGTTGCTGGGTCAGGAGGGTGAGGCCTTTTGAAAACTGTCCCTTCTCATGCATGGCCCATGAAAGCAGTCTGTGTTCTATCACTGCGCCCTCTATCTGCTTCAGTGTGGGTGAGAAGGTGAGGAAGTGGTTGGCTTCAGCACTTGTGTACTAGGAAAACTGACCAGCCGTGGGAGGCTAGAATAAATTATAGCCCACCCAGCTGTCAGAATGACTCTGCCATCATACAAAGCCTACAGAGCTCAGCTGGCACTTGCAAAGGTGCTTATGAAGCTGTTTCCACTGGGATGGTCCGAGATTACTTTCGTGTTAATGTGTCATGGGATTGCAGGGAAGGAGGCAGGAGTTTTCCACATCGTAGAGATGAAAAAAAATGAAGGTGAAGCAAAGTTTTGCTTGTATTAGCTGCTTCACTTTATTTAAATTAGGTCACTTTCATTAAATGCTCTGATACAGTTTCTGTAGGTGCTATATCATTGAATAAAGTAAGTCTCCTACCTGGAGCAGAGGTGAAAATCAAGTTGAGTGCCACTGTTGAGTGTTGTGCTTAAGTTTCAGGAAAATAAACTGCGTAGAAGTGGTACAGATTATTAATGGTATTGCTTGTCAGGCTTTTTATGTAACCTTAAATTTGAAAGCTACTCCTTTATTTCTAAACCTTCACATTTGCATCCCTTTGATATGAAATACTTGTGAACTAACTAGAGAACAAAGATGTGGATTCAGTAGCCAAGAGATCCTTGATTTAATAACAGAGTTCCACAGACCTGTGTGAAACTTCTCCTCCTTCTACATAGGACAAATGGAGCAGCAAGAGGCAAAGGGTGATGATGAGGAGCTCAACACTTCAAGGTATAGCAGTAGCTATCCACGTATCTTGGTTGCAGACTGTAACAATCATTGCCTAAATCAGACTATTCAATGTAGGGGAAAAAAAAAAAAAAGGAAATGTGGTTCTAAGTGACTTATTAGAGGTTTGTAGTGTGACTTGAACAGTAAATTGGGTTGAGCAGTCTAGGCAACTGCATGGATGTGAAGAGACTTTCCTGTCTTTCCTATTTGATGTTTCATGTTAAAGACAAGGATAATATATAATATCTGTGTTATGGAACAGTAATGAGCAATAATTGTGATGCAGGTACATAAAAGCATTTAAGCTGTGATAACTAAGTGCTGCATTGTCCCCTATGGTGACATTAAAACACTTAAAGGGGAAATTTAAATTACTTCTAAGGCATTTTGACATCTAGTTATCTAAACACATTTGTGGATGTACAGTTGCTATTTAGATAAGTAATATTCTACTAGTGGTGCCTTTGGAAATAAATATGAGAAAACATTTTAATTTAGTTGCATAGGAATTTCAGAATAATATTTGTGGTGCTTATCAGATTCTGGAAGATTAAGAACACTGATGTGCCTTCTTTTTGGTGTGTGTGTGTGTATGGCTACAGCCTGCAGATTTCTGTAAAACACATGTATTTTTAGTATTGTCTTGTACAGGAGAGCATTTGAGAAAAAAAAATCTGCCTTAATTCATCAGAATTAAGGAGAAACTACAGAACTGGCCAGTTAGGCTGTCTCTGAAGTTAGAAGACTTTGAAAATGTAACTGTATTGCAGATATATGACATCAAACCTCCTTGCTGGAAAGGCATCTTATCACAATGAAGTACCTCTTAAAACAATATGCCAGATGGACTTAATTGTTCTGATTTAAAAAAAAAAAAAAAACAAACCAAAACAAACCAGTATTTCTATCTGAGGACTTTTATCAGCACAGATAATGATACATGAATGCATTGATAGCTGATGTATAATAGGCCTTAAACTAAACTGTTTTTCAAAGCAAGGACCAAATTTTTGTTTCTTTTACTTATGAAATCTTCATTGTCTTCTCAGGAAGCAAGCTGTGGACCTTCTGTTTGGTGTGCACCCAGGGAAGTCATGGTCCATACACAACCATTTTACTATAGGAATAAAGAGGTCAGCCTCATGTTTTCATTTGGCATGAACCCTACCAAACATGGCATCATGTGATTAAATTTAAGGAGGAGTGCTTTTTTCTCTTAGGTGACTTAAGAGAATGGTACTGTTCTGTACTCAGAGCTTAGTAATACAGTAGAGACGGTCTCACACATTCAGCTGATTTTAGATTAGATCAGAAAAAAATAAAAATAAACAACTAAATAGACCAAACAGTGTTAGATTTACATGAAAATGGTTTTTTTGTTTTGTTTTGGTTTGGTTTTGGTTTTTTTGTTTGTTTTTTTTATACTATGGAGGAGGGTTTTGTTTTGTTTTCTCTGGGGCATGTAATATAGTTGCAGCTGCACAATGTCCTCCCCTCCACCTCAGTCAGAACAAGGAAGGAGTCAGCCCTCTTCTTCACAGCTCTGTTTCCTTAATTTCTTCTGCAAACTCAGAGGCACATATAGTACACAGAGGCACTATATACAGTATAATGTACATAGAGGGATTTAACAGGCCTGGTGACAAATATGTTATTAATTACAGGAAGATCAAATCTAAACTGATTGGATAGGCTTTTGTTTTCAAACACATTCATGATCCATGTTCATTCAACATTAAATTCATATGCTTCCCAAGTCATTGGAGATCACTTACAGTGTGAACACAGGTCAGTCCCATGCGTCCTTTTTGCCTGTTGTTTGTATTGATGAGTCCCATAATTTTCTTCTCTCTATTTAACCATATAGTATTCTTCTGAGGCATTGCATGTGGAATTAGCTCAAACTGTGAAAACATTCTTCTCCTTCCAGAAATTAACCTACATGATCCCTTTTAAGTAAATGTGCTGTAATGGTCTTTGTCCACTTTTAATGTTGTTTTTACGTACAGCTAAAGAACTGCAATTTACTTGGTCATTATATAATTCCTCTAGATTGATCAGTTTAATATCTGATTTTTTGAGATTTCCTCACAATTCTGGAATTTTAGCAATGCAGATATTTTCCCATTGCCCAAGGCAATAATAGATGTGGTGTGCAAACACTGCTTTAAAAAGGATGTCTGTCTGCTGATTTACATATTTTAAAAGTATTAAGATCAAAAGTAATGAGAATTTAATCCATATGGCATGTAGAAGATAAATAGGAATATTAATACTGTATCAAATACTAATTAAAGGAAACACCAGTCCTATTTTTTAAATCTTGCATGCAGATGAAAAAAGAAGTCATTGCAAAGTTAAGATCTGATTCTTAAAGAAATTAAGAATTAACAGTTTTCAACCATAGATTCTAACTGTGAGACTTGAGTTCGTACACCAGGCCAAATTCAGGTTTCTCAATATATCTTTTTGTCAAGACATCTCCGATGACTCTAAAACTAAGAACTATCACTAGCTTTACTACTGGCTTTTAAGATGGAAATTCCATTTCATTATCCAAGAAGCTATAATACATTTGGTTTCCAACTTGCTTAAGTATACATGCCTGCAATAGTGCTAGGCTGTAAAATAGATCAGTTCATGGGAGCCCTGATGATTTTGAGCAACTCCAGTACACATATTGTTACAGTGGTTGAACAGTTGTCATCTGCTTCATAGAATACTTCAGAGCAAGTGGTCAAAATGAGTCATAAGTTTGTTATCTCTTCAGGCTAGACTAGATTTATCTGTTTCACTGTTAAAGAATTTATAGGTGATGTATGCTTCTGGCAGGGCAGCAAGTACTCAGAAAACTGTCTTTGGATGCACTGGAACTAGAAGCTTTAGTGCAGTGTCAGCCTGCAGACAAATTAGCCCTAGCAAAACATATGAGATACATTTAGTGCATCATGATCTCTAGGACTGTAGACCTTTGGTTCTCCATTAAGTCTTTTCTATAAACATTAAAGGGTTGGATATACACTTCTAGAAGGGGAATGAGATTGCAGTGAAGAGTTACCTTTGAAATATGAGAAAAATAAACAGCAACTTAAAACAAGTTTTGCTAGTACTTCAGAGTATTGTGGGCGAATAAAGGGATTTATTTGCTGTAGCAGGTTGAAAAAGACCAGAGAAGAACAGAAAAAAAAATATTGATTTATGCCTTGAAGAGTATGTATATACTAAAGCTATTTTGAGACACAGATGAACCTGCTGTAGTGGAGAGAAAGTCTAAAAGGTTTTCTTTTGCACAGTCTTGTGCACTACTCAAACTCAAATTATTTTGTGTGGTCTATGGTTCCTATATATTTCTATAGCTATTACAGCAATTAGTCATCCCTACAGAGCAAATCTTGCCCTCCTCAGGTTGAGAAAACAGGCTATGATCACTATACCATCTTCTAGTTTAAGGTGGTAATGATTCTACTGTAGAAGGCATTAAAACACTCCAAAGATTGAATAAACTTTCACTCTTGCTGCTGTGTTCTGTTCTGACAGATCAGTGTGGTGAGAACAAATTTGCTTTGTCAGTAGATGTACAAATTAGAATTCTTCTGCAACTTTCCATACCCTTTAAAATGCTATCTCATTCTGGAGCAAATGGTGCAGCAACACATCAAGCAGGTTCCAGTGGTTCCACACATATATGGAGGAAAGTTATCCAGCAGCTGCCTTCTCAATACAAGAGGATATTTGATGTGAGAGGAAAAATGCAGTCACTAGAGAAAGAATGTGAAAGAGAGTGCTATAAAACATTCCTAGTACATGTTGTAAAGCCAGTTTAGCCAGTCAGCCAGATGAAGAGTGGGGTTATAGACCCATCTGCTTCTTGTTCTCTTCCAGGAAATATTAGGTTGATGGAGTAATGCACACTGGTATCTACCAGTGCTCCTTCATTACAGTCTGTCTAAGGATGATTTTACACTAGTACCAACCATAGTCCATCTAGAAGAAGCTGAGCTTTGTCATGGGTGAGTTGATGGGTTTTATTTTTCCCAATTGTCAAGACTGTTGCTTTCTGTGGGGAATGGCCTCCCTGGGAAGGAAGGATGTGGTTACACCTACAAATGTTGTTTTGTGGACTGCTGAGTGGCTGCAGGGCCTTGTATTCCAGGAATGTTTGTTTCTGTTTCCTTTGCTGCAGAATTGCCCAGGTTGTGTTTTTAATAGTTCTGTGTATTTTATAAAAGACCTTTAAATATTAAATAAAGTTGTATTTTCCAGATGGAAAATTAAAACATAGGAGTACTTCATCAGATCCTTCATCCAGTCTTGAAGCAATTTTGAAATGTTAACTTAAAAATCTATCTGCCTTGAAGCATTTTTTTACATCAAACATTCCATGAAAATATTTTCCTCAAACTCTTAAAGTATTTCCAAATATTAAATGAGAATAAAGATGAGTTTTCCAAGTATTGGTGATGGTCTAATGTAGCTAGTGTAAAGTTCACATATGTTTGTTTAAAACAAACCCCAAAAAAAAGTAGTTTAAATATTACAGTGGGGAAAGACTTGCAGGCATCACTTATCAGCACAGGCTTACACACTGTTGATGCTGATTCATGTTCTGATAGAGGTGTCATAGACACCCAATACACAGAGTATCTGTTGATAAGCATCTTGACCTTTCGAGACAAGAACCTAAGAGAGGCAAATAACTAACACAATGAGTAGTATTGGAGATGTACAGGAGTTCTCATTCCTTGCCTTGACAGATAATTCTCTCCTTGGCCCCATTTTGGTTTAGCTTTTGAAATGGTTTCTAGTAGCTATGAAAAAGCCTTCATTGCCCTTTTCAGAGCTGGGGAATAGCAAGTGGTAGTGATTGTAAAAGGGATAATATCCTGGTTTCAATGGGACAATCAAAATAGGCCTGCCATGGTCTGCAGGCCATTAGCATTTTGGAGTCAGCCAGAGCAACTCATACAAGTTGCTTACAGGTGTATCCCAGGCCATAAACATTCATGCTTATTATGAAGGGGGGGAAGTTTTCTGAGGGTTGGGGGCCCCTCTTGCTTGGGTTCTTCTTGTGCTTCTCTCACCTGAGGGCTGCTTTCCCATTTATTGTGACCACCATACCTTTGCTGCTCTAACTTTATATTAACATTGGTATTAGTTTTGCTGTTTCACTAAATCTGTTTTCATTTCAACTTGTGGTTCTCATCTTATTTTCCTGATCCCCTTTCCCTGCTGGGGTGGGGTTATCCGGTGACAGAGCAACTGCTATAGTTTAGACCTGGATACAAGGTTAAACATAGATCTTTTCCCTTCAAGACAGGATGGTTTCCTAAAGAGGGAAGACTTTTAATTCCTGTAGTATAGTGTCTATTGTACCTGTTTTGGATATATTTAGGATGTATTGTTGGCTTTGTATCTATCAGATATAAAAATCAGCAACATCAACATTAAGATTACCTTAGTGCCTTCTACAAGCTTACTGGTCAGAAGATTGTTCTGAGAATTTATTGTGGTTCTGGGCCTAAGTAATTTCTATGCTTCTTCATTTTTATAGTTTTTGTCTGTAAAACTCTGCTCCAGCTGGAGAAGCAAATCCACATACTTCTTAACCTCTTCTTATGGGCTAAAAGATCTCTGCTGCTTTTAGGGGGGAATTGGAGATCTGAAGCCCTCATTCCCATCATATCTATCTCAAAGTTTATAATAGCTTTATAACTGTCTTGCAAGAGGATAATAAAAAAGCATTCTGGTGGACTACTTAGAGGGGAACCCAAGTGAGTAGAACTGAATAGAGAAAATGTTCATCCTAGAGCACACACTACTTCTCTAGGATAGTGCCTGTCTTTTCAGTGTTATGGTTTCCAATCTGGTTGCAAGATGAGGTCAGTCTCCCACCAGTGCTGTGTCAGAAATTCCTGTTGAAAGCCTGGGTTGTGCAGCACCTCATGTTTAGTGTACCGCGTGATCCTGTATTTGCTCTAGATCAGCACCACTGGGACAACACTATTGAACTGAGTCAACTGAGAGGCTAAGGTAGCAAAACAGATTCTGAGTCAACTCAGTTAATACCCAAGAACAAAAACTCATTCCAAGCAATGCTTGACACAACCATCTTGTCTATACTTGCCAGATTTTTTGCTGCATATGCTACCATTTTATTGGCCATTTTTGCACTTTTTCCAAAGTCAGGATGCTCAGTACAGGAACTGATTTTTATCTGACTTTGAGAAAACAAACTTCCAGAAGTCTATTACAACTAACCAAGTGTGTGATACAAGTGTCACTGACAATTTGTAGAAGTTGATGTGTGCAAGCCATAGTGTGAGAATTTTCACAGATCCCTGAGCATAAAAGTGCCTTTTTTAATGTCTTGAAGGGCCCTTGAGGTTCAGGCACCATCCTGCCTCATGCAGAGGTTGTTGTAGCTGATGGATGTCTTTCCCAGATGTTGCATGCTGCCAGTTTCCAGGTCAGCAGCTTAGAGAAGCATCCTGCAATTTCCTTAGACTCCTCAGCTTGTGTCTGGGCACTGCAAGATGCCCCTGCCTATGTTTAGATTTATTGATTTGTGGAGGATGAAATGCTTAAGAATGCCAGTTCCCCAGGAACTTCCCTTAATGCAAACTTTGATGTAAAAAGTAAAGAACAAAGGTATCTTTCAGGGATGCAGGAAATAATGAGCCTGTGCTTTATTTAGTCACAGCTAAGGGAAAATAAAACTAGAAATTTTGGTTTGATTTCAGCATATTGCCTTAGTTCCCTCAACCTACCAAATTAGGGACAAAGGCTTTTCTGCTTTTATTCTCATTTCACAGCAGGATTTCTGCTAAATGAACTTTGAATGAGGTGATTGATTTAATTTCCTATCTGCTACACTTTTTTGCCTTTCTCTGATACCAGTCATGAACATACCTTTTAGATCCCCCTCCCTCTTGATGGACTGAAGAATCTAGACATCATCTCACAGGACATTTTTCAGTGGAGGTGCCAGTTATTACAGTGTTGTTCCCTCCAGTGTTCACAGGTCATTCCTGTTGCTACAAACACATCTGGGTAAAACACAAAATAATATTTTCTTTTTTTTTATCTGAGTTATGTATTGGCCAGCTAAATTGCATGATTTGGGCAAAACAGAAGGAAGAGAATCAGCAGCAAAGGGCATAGTCTGCTAAATTTCTCTGAATGTGTACAGATTGTCCTAGTGGGCTGTAGAGATTCCCATTTACAAAATGCAAAGGTGTTTCTTCCTAACAGACAGGCTGGTGAGGTCATGGTATGTAACACAAATTTTAATATTATCAAGAATTCAAATCCATTACTTTAGTAACCTGTAATTTCAAAACTATTTATATGCAAATAAATTAGATCAGTGAATACAGCTACTTACTGGTTCCTGAAATAGACCAGAGATGGTGACAAGCAGGCAAATTAAAAAACATCTCAAATGACCTGTAAAATGGCCATTGACCCACACATTAATGACCAGAAAATAGCAATATATATAATCTTTGGAGCATCTGAAGTTTGGAATGTCCCATCAATAAGAGTATAAGAGTCAGGACCGTGAAAAAAGTTTCCTTTTCACATGCAAATGGAGGTATTGCAGTGCAGGCACTGATGATAACTGCTAGTGTGTACCTTACCTCTTTGTGGCCTGGCTCTCCAGAGCCCAACAGAACTCTGGCCACTTCTGTACCTCCAGTAATTTGTTGACATTTGCCTGTGCCTCGAGTTGATCCTGTGAGTAATGCAGCCACCCAAAATGTGCCCAAATTCAAATACTTATATCACAATTTAATTCAGAACATTTAGATGAGACTCTTTCATTGCCAGATAGGTGTTTGACCACTTGTGTTCAGCACACTTACCAAATCTGCTCTGTAAGAACATAAAAACTGTTGTTAAATTGTGCAGGCCTTTTCCTCTCCCACTCATCCAGGGATTGGTGAACTGCATAGGACAAGGAATTGTGAATGGAAATCATGGATCTCATAGACCAAAGGGCTGTAAAGGCATCACCTGAAACTGGTGTAGAATGTAATTGTCTTGATGCCCTGGGCATGCCTTATCAGCACCAATATGCTGTTTTCTATGTATAAAACTTTTAAAACAACTACAGTTATTCTGCTGTCCTACTGTGATTCAGAAAGCTAAGCACATGCCCCCTTTACCTTGAAGCTTCCCTCTAAAGGGAAAGTATTCCCTGAGCAGACTTGACCAGGGAGAAGGGATGAGGGTGAGCCTGTGGATCAGAAATTATAAATAGTCAGCAAAGGACCAAAAAATGTTATTGCTGTTGCTCCAGTCCAGTGGTAAAATGGCAACTTCAGGGAGGATGCTTCATAACCATGTCTCCTGTCTGTGTATGGAGGGCAGATTTTATTTCTTCCTTCAGTCCTCACAGGCAAAACCCAGTTACTTGGAATTTGTTCAGGAGAAGGGTGAATTTTTTCCCTGAAGGAGTTAGGAAGCATTATAGATTCAACATATGGGACCATATGTCAATGTATTGTTTCCAAACATTTATTTTTGAGATCTTTCCCTTCAGACATCTTATTTCAGCACACATTGTCTAGAGTTTCAGATTCCCAGTTCTTTCATTAAGCTACTATTAAATCTATATACAGTTTATAATAGTGTTTGTCAACATTATTTCATCTTTGTAAGTGTGGTTCAAGACAAGTGCTTTGAATGTGTTGTTCAGACACTGTCAGAGTTAATGGTGGAAACAGAGAATACAAGCAGAGATGGTCATAAACCATCACTAACACAAAATACAGATGTTTGAATGTGAGTCTAAATAAAATAAATAGAAGATGGGTGGATTCTGCTCTCCCCTTGCTATGCAAATCAATATCCTCATGTAATGTAAATTGAGCTCCTCCTTTTGCTATAATTTTCTACTCCAGCCCTGGAGAACTCTGGTGTCCAGTGACATCTGTTCTAAATCATGTTTTGGAAAAAATGTAAATACAGAAAACTTGAGGTCAGGCCCAGACAAAGTGCTGGGCTAGCTCCCAAGGCCTCTCTGCATCTGGGATTGTTTGTCAGGAATGCCCTCCATAATCAGAGCCATCGTTGATGGTGGCAAAAAGAGACCCTTCAGATTTTCTGTTTCAGGTTTTCTATCAATTTGTTAAAAGGTATTGTCAATATTAAAGTCTTTTCTGAGCTCCCTATCTGTAAAAGTCTGTGCCTGTCTGGGTGCTGGCCTCAGGGTGTGCTGGGCTGGGGAGTACAGAGACTTCACCCTGTCCAAATGATTGGAGATGGGTCTTCTGTGACCAACGGAGAAGTGTTGGGATAGATGGCTTCAGCCTCAGCCACTCACACTCATCAAGTTTTTCATAGTTTTCATTTCTGTCTGATAGTGTCAGACTGTGTGTCTGTAAGGGCCTTTAATTTATCAGAATTGCCTGATTTGACTCAATCAAAGTCTCACTGAGCAATGAGACCTTCAGATCAGACTTAGCTGAAGGCAGCTTTGCAGAAGCAAGTGCTAAAGGCTGCAGTTGTAAGGGAGTTGAAGTGCCTGAAAGAGTCCACTGAAACAGGCAGAACTGGCATCAGCAGACCATCACAGGTACATGAGAAAATCACTCTAGACACAGGGTAGCCAACTCCTTAGTCTCTGTAAGCTCGAGAGAGCTGCTTTTCATTTCCCTGGTCTAGGGCTCAGAATCTTTTAGCACCATTCTGGGCATTATTGTTTCCCTAAGACAAATAGCCATGAAAATTGAGCTGTGTTGGAAAAGCAACTAGGAAGCAGAGACATCTTAACTAGAAACCACTTTTAAAATGTGGAGTTGGCATACATTTTACATTTTTATCGAGTGTGTATTTACCAATTAGTCAGCAGCCTGAGCCAGTGGATTTAATGAACTTCATGTGATTTATGCATAGCTTTTATTAATTATGCCAATAGGGATAAACGCTGGATACAAATAAATGCAGATGTCTCACTTCTTTCCCCTTCAAATAATACTATTTCTTGTCATTTATCTACTTTTTTTTTTTTTTTTTTAATAACTACTCTACATGTTGGAAAGTGCTAATTTCTTACCTTCCATATTACTGTCCTTCCAAAAGTAAGACTCAAAACTTTCACTGACCCATATTTTCACTGGCCTGGGCTATGCCTGAGGCAGATGCAGAAGTTCAGAGAAGAAAGCATTTTCTCCTTCTCCCCTTTCTCCCATCAGTGGAATGTACATTAAATAGTAAGTAGGCCACCAATACAGAGAGCATGTGAATGACTTGAGATCCTAGTAATTTGAGCAGTCAGAGGAAAAGGGGGCCAGCACCTGGCTTTCAATCTCTGCTTCAATGAATATTTAACTACTTTATGCAAAGTGGGACACTTTCAACAAATGAGGCTGAGAGAAACCTACCTAAGAATATTTTCTAGCCCAGCAGTTAAGTTACTCTCCTGAGAAGCATGATGTTTGGGTTCAAGTCCCTGTACCAAATCAGTTAAAGGAGGTGTTTGAAGCTACATCTTTCACAACCTAAGAACGTGGCCTAATCACTGAGTTTTTGGATATCAGGGGTGGCAGCACTACCTCCTCTGTTTTGGGAAAGCAGTCCCCTTGTGACAAAATCAAAATGTTTTGTTTTTGAGATGCCAGAATGAATTGTTTCAACCTCTCTGAAGTTTTTTTAATGTTATTTCAGCTGAAACTCTTAGCTAATATGACCTGAATTCACAAAAAAAGTTTTTGTTGCCTTAAAATTCCAGTATTAGTGAAGAAATAATTGGATAAAAAAGAAGCCTGAATAATTCCTAACTCAGGTGCAGTTACAGTTGTCTGGTCATGGCACTTTCTGAAGAAGGCCCATTAGTGGCTGTGCTTTATAGTTTTTGTTGTGATGCTTCTCTTCCAGATACGTGGAAATCTCTCCCCTTTAAAGGAGGCCTCTGATCTTGAGTACCCAGAACTGAAAGCGTATTTACATTGTCCTGTTGCAGCATGCAAAGGGCCAAAGATTGGGAACATGTTTCAGAAATCTTTAAGCATTTTCACCCATTAAACACCATTTGGACCTTATACAACTAATTACTATGCTATTTTTAAAGATAAAACCCCTTATGCACATTGGCATGTCTAGTGATATCCTTTTATTGACTTTGTGTGCTACTTTAATCGTTTTTCATGTTCAGATGCCAGTAATCTACAAGGGACTTTTTGATACCATAAAAAAAAAAAAAACATAGGCACTTGTGATGTTATTGACTCTTCTGTTATTTGGGGTTTTTTTTTCCATTGAGATTGGCAAAATGCATTTTTTTTTCTTCTGATGGATACTAAATTAAGTTGCCATAGTTCTGGCTTTATTAGATGTTTGAAATAACGCTGGATGCCACCTTAGTTACACCTGCCAACAGCAGAGCAATTCTGATCCACAGGTTTCTTTGCCATAAGTTCTTTAAAGGATTAAGTGAAGTGCAGTTGCACACAGGATTATTGGGTTTGTCTGTTTCCACATGAAGTATAAACTGGCTCTTCTTCAGTGATGTGGCACTGACAGGACACAAAACATTTACTTCTATTGTAATAATCCACAAATAAAGCTAGAAAAGGTAATCAGGTGTGCTCTCAGCTCCTTGGTCCCCTCAAACTCTCTCTTACCAGGGTTTCCATCACATCTGACTGATGGGCTCAGCTTGCTTTCTGTGAGCCTAGATTCACAGCTAGTGTTTGGAGACTCAAACCTGCTGTTACTTGTAAAAGGAGCAATACATCATGTAGCTCTTCATGAGATGATTGACTATCTCTCCCCCTGCATGAGTTGAGCTTCAGTGAAATAAGTAATGATGCTGTTTAGAATGTCATTATTAGACATCTGAATTTAACACTTCAGCAGACATGACTGGAAAATTCAAGGCTTACACGGCTAATGTTGCAAAGTCTCTGTAAGTTCAAACTGTTCTCCTAGTCCTGGCTGTCTGCAGCCATGGTGGAAAGAATAAAGGCAAGTGTAGTGAGGACATTAGCCCTTTGCTAGCACTGTCAGGTGGTACAGTTACCTTCTCATCACCTGCCTGCTCACATCCTACATTGCAAGGATTTATTTTGAAACATGGTAACTAGATCCTCTTTCTCTAAAAAATAAATGCACAAAACATAAAGGTAAGTCTTCATATTCCAAAACAGATACCTAAGGTGTTTTGTATCTCTGCATAAACTTTTCACATCAAGTCCTAATAGCAGAGGCACATGCAGAATGGGGAAAAAAAAGAAAAAGGTATGGTAAGTGTAGGCAACCTCTACTGTGTATTTTAGAAATAAAAATAAGTATTTATGGTTCTATGTAAATAATGTTGCCCTTTTGTACAGTGGATTATTCTGAATAAAGTGATGTCAACATAATGATGAAATAACAGTCATCTCTTTTGAACAAATACATGTTAGAGGTTGACAATAATAAAAAAAAAGAGATAATTAACATATTATCTATTCTTATATTAATATTGATCCTGTCCTACAAGGCCTCACCTGATCCATCATTATGCAACGGTATAACACATTCATTTAACATAGATTGCTGGCATGAGTGAGTGTCTGCAGTAAAAACTGAAAATCTTGATTTGCTGTATGTGGTGGTGTAGACAATTTTCTTCTAGGAAATTGCATCTTCAGAGAAGAAAAAATATTTTTGTGCCTCATATTTTTGTGGCTGCTTTTCAAAGTTACAAATAGTGAAAAATCACCTAATCAAAGTGAAATGTGTGATGAGAGGGAGATATTTCCCCATCACTCTACCATGTGAAAGCAAACAATGATCTATAACTTATGGTCCACATGTCACGTTTTTTGCTATAATATAATGTAAATATTTTTTTTAATGATGTTATGGTCCTATTTGAAGTGATTTATGTGTTTTGTACAGTATTTGAAAACAGAATTTTTTATTATCTTCAGTTTGCCTCTGTCTGCCCACAAATTACATATTCATTTAGGCAATGCTGAGCAAATACATGTAGAATTGATACTTTCCATGAAAGCAAAAATTATTCTTGTGCTTATTTTATTGAAGAATCTAACACAAGGATTTTTCATGAAAGATTATCTTAAGTGCTCCTACAAGTAATGCTGTGTTTTTAGAATGTGTATGTCTCTCAGTTAACTCTGATTTAAAACTGCTTTATGAGTTAAGTATTGTGTAGATATGGTAAGTGTTGGAGCTTTGAAATGTATTTTATCTTCTACAAATGAAGGAAATGCCTATTTCTCTCTGCCCAGAGCCTTTTAATTCATAGGGCCTTTTAATAATTGAGATAATTAAGACAGTCCTTTCTAAAGGGAGTAGTTTAGAATTTTTCTATATATTTCTGTTTTCATAGTATTTCTCTAAACTGTGTTAGTATCACCATGATACTTTGCATTTTTTCCTTTATATTCATATGCTTAGTGTTGGGGATGGCTTCAGAGGAACTCCTCCTAGTAGTGAAGGTGTGCATCATAGTGTTTTCAGGATATGAGCCTTTCTGCTGGGGACAGGATATTGTCATTATTATTATTATATTTCTTCAGTAGGAGATTTTGATGAATCTCCTCAGTAGTAAAGCTGATTTTTAGGTTTTGTCTCCATGGGAAAGTTAGTATAGAATAAACCATAATACAACTCAGTTCATTCTAGTGCTTTGCAAAGCTGCTCAAGCTAGATGTGAATCAAACCCTGGAGGCAGCATAGCTGTTTGAGTGCAGTGCCATGCCTAAGCTAATTAGTCCTATGGAGAAGCAGGATATGTTATAGAAGAGAGTTATATTAATATGTCCATACTTCTCGGCTATCTGAAACAGATAAATCAGAAGTGGTGTTCCATGGCAATAGATTGCAATGCACTAGTTTATTCATGTTGTAACTCCCTGTGGTCCTTTGTAGGTCATTCAGACAAGGAACTAGTGCACAGTAACTAATAAAGTGTTAATTCACAACTTTACATGCTCTGCAATACCCACAGACTCAAGTACAGACAAGAATTTGATGTTGCTATATCACAAGCTATTCTATAGGGATGTATTATTCAATTACCAGCCAAGAAACTAGAAGAGTTGTAAGAAAGGGGTTGAAAAAAATCAAAGATCTATAGTAGTTAAGAAGTGGAAAACATGTCCAAATCAACTTCCCCTCCAAATTTCTGAAGTCACTTAGGCTGCATTTTCTGGAGTGACAATAAATTATGTGTTGCTTACACTAAGATATCATAAAGCCTCATTTTCCAAAAGAGGTGAGCTGTAATTGTTTAAAAATCAGCCCTCCTAATGCCTCACTGGTAAAGAAAGATTTGTTAAGCTCTGAGGAATAAAATGTCATCAAAGTCACTAGAATTAGTCATATATTTATAAGAAAAATTTTAAAAGCCAACTAATTCTGTAGCATTTACCATTTAAAAATAAGTGACACTAAAGCAGAAAGCCTGTGATCAGGAGGGAATAAAATGCAGTGAGGTGATGTACTAAGGCAAGCTGTGCCCTGTGTCAAGAAAGGGGATTTCAGAACAAAACAACATACTGTCATATAAGCAAGTCACTAATATCAGAAAAATCAACTCCGTTTTTTTTGTATGTCTGCACATATGTATATGTCTTCCTTGGCAAACCTTGAGCTGAAGTCACCAAATTTTTCCTTAAATGCTTTTAGGAATGATAGGATGAGTATACTCCCCACACTCTTTCTGCAGGTGATGTGGCTAGGTATCATGAAATACAGAGCCTAAAATTTTTATTTGGATTGAGATCCCAGTGTCAAAATTATTTGCAGACCTCCCTCAATTTTCTTTAAATACATTTTCTACGTTTTGTGAATATACTTTGGATTTGAAAGGATTTCTAGTCCTACTTATTTTGTAACTGTCATTGACAGAATAGTTTGCTCATGCTTCTTCAGTTTCTTTTTCAAAATATTCTCTCAAAATTTTCTGGCCTGGGTTTCTTTGTAGATCACTTGTGAACCATCACTAATTGTAGGTCTAATGTTAGGAGTCCCAATAGCAATTAAAAACCCCTTAAAAGAATGAATCCCTGGAGCATGTAGGTCAGTAGCGTTAGTTTCCTTTTTTCAGCCAAGATACCTTCTTTACTTCCAGCATTTACAAACATCAGACCAAATCACTGCAGCAACACTGGGAAGCAAATATCTAACTAGTGGCATTTTTGCAGGCTTCAGTCAAGCTTTCTTTAATACTTCCCTTAAAAGTTACTGCTGCCAGCTACCTTGAATTCAGAAAAAAAACCTTCTTTCTTAATGAAGAAATCTACTGAGAGTTTTATCTTGGGCTTCTACCATTTATTCTTTGAAATATATGCTGAATCTGCTACACTCAAATTTGAGATACTAGTTGTATCAATATGGACCCATGGTTTCAAGGCTTTAGATATGCAAATTGTGTTTCTGTAATGAACAAAACCTTAGAGACCATGCTGTTGTGGTTCCACAGAGCCTTTATTGCGCCTCATCATTATGCTAAATTAATACAAATTTCCTGTGTGTCCAGAATTCAAAGTCAATCAAATGGCTTAATCTCTGAGGGTATGGGATAAAAATGCTATTATTACAGTTTGAAAGAAGGTGAGGGATTACTTTTAAAAGCATCCAGGCTATATGCTAGGACAGCAACTCTGAAACACAGGCCCGTTATGAACCACATCTTAACTGAGTGTGAACTTACAGACTGCCTCCTGCCCTACTTTTGATTGCACAAACTAACTCCCCACATTTGTGTGATGCATTTTTGGCAACTTCAGTAGTTGGCTTTGTAGAGAAACTGTATTAGAAAGGTATTTGTAATTTGTTACTGTTCTCTAATGCACTGAATGTTTTGACTTTTTATTTTTAAGTTAATTGCAGTGTTTACTTTTTATGTTTGTTTCATCTTTTCCCCCATATGCTTTGCTCTTCTTAGCTAGGATCCACAACATGAGTCAGTGCCAAGTGTCCAGTGAGTTTTCTGAAGCATACTAGCACGTGATATACAGCTCTTGAGATCCACAATCTGCAGTTTAAAAACTTTGTGCAGGTCCAAGTGTGCTTTGGAGAATATCTCTAAAAATTATAATACTGTCATGATATTTAGGTTGCATACTTTCAAGCTGCTGAACGTATTTAATCAAACAGATTGACTAAATCATCATCCTAATTCTTCTTTGAAGCAATAGCTGTCATCTTGTTTGTGAGAGTTTTTTTGATATCTTTTGTTCCCGAATAATTCTGAAAATTTCTCATACCTCCAACACGAGATATGGTGTTACTGTGGAAGGCAGGGAAGGACAAAACAGTTACTTCAGGTTCTTTCTAATCTTGTTTTCTTTAACTTTACTAAATAAATAAACAGCACCAACCAGTAGTGTCCCAACCATGATGTAATGCTGATGAGACACGACTGCATCATGGCAAGCCTCTGGGTGCAGAGTGCCTGTGTAGGTGTCCCAGTGTTTCTATTTCAAGACTAGCACCTCAGACAAATACTTACAGAGAAGGGAACATGGGTCTTGTCCAGAAAATTGAAGAATGTCTGTGTTCCTTTGTATTTCTCTTTTTGTGGGACTTTTACCTTCCAGAAGCCTTTTTACCTGCCTTCTAGAAGTTCAGGCTGACCTGGTGCAGTGCTGACAAAAAGGCAAATGTAATACTACCACCCTGCCATAAGCAGGTAGTTAAATTTGACCTTGAAATTATATTTGCGTTGAAGGCTCTGATATGTATCTTATGAGGAGTTGCCTCAACCTCAGGTTCAGGTAGCTTTTGTGACTTGATCTGCTTGAATTTATTTTCAGTGTATTTCTTTCCTGGTCATTTGAATGTTAGCAACCTCACAAAAAAAAAAAAAACAACCAACAAAAACAAACAAGAAAAAACCACCACAAAACACTGTAAGAAAGAGCATTTCCATTCCTATCTCCCTGTCTAAATCTGTTTAGCCTAATTTCATCTCTCTGACAATAACCAGGAGCAAAAGCCCAGGATAGAGTATGGAAGGAGGGCAAACAGAGATATCTGCCCAGAACACTCTCCAGCCTAGCATGGTTTGTGAGTCAGGAATTTCCTGGAAGTGATCTCTTTATATTTCATTGCTCTGAGTAGATTTTGACCCTGATAAATTCTTCATTGTCTTATATTGATTATACAACTTCACTCCAGCAGCAAGGGAGACATCATCTGCCTCACATGATAATGTAAGATAGCTACTTATCACCTAGTGCCTATTGGATTAAGCAAGTCTTCTAAAACCAGGAAATAGGTGGTGATGTGTAGTGATTCCAACACACCTGAAATGTCCTGGGTTTAAATGTCTCTTCTGAAAAGATTGCAAGAATTAGCTAAAAAACAGCTTCCACAACCACCTTAGGTCAAGTTTAAGGAGGGTAAGAAAATAATAATCAGTTACGTTTTCTTTGTTGTCCAGAAGTAGTTCCTCTCATCCAGGATGGTCTGGCATAATTTTTTCCTGAAGTTATAGTTGTGTAAACCCCTCGGACTTTGACTGGGTTGACTAGTTGCCACACTCTGCACTCTGGAACTCAATATTGGATATTACATGCAAGGCTTATGAAGGGTTGCATGTATTGAATGTGTATAAGAAGACATGTCTTCAAGGACTGTACCTGTAGAAGCATGCTGTTTGCTGACAGGTTTGAATCTTACCCATGTTAGTCACTGACAGTTTAGTTCTTCGGTATGCTTTGTTTAATCTCTGCCTTTCCCCTCTGCAGTTAAATCACTCACGATAGAAACTGAAAGAACTGACAAATACTGAAAATTCAGAATTGTGTTGGAAGGAACAAAAAACAGCAAAAGCCAAGACTCGTAACTATTTATGGATCTTTTTTTCCCAACAAAGTGTATCTAAAAGCCATTGTCTCAGAGTTCAGAAACAGCTAAATGATTGATTTCACATAAAATATTTGTTGTTCTAATTACAGTATCATCTGGGTCATTGGCAACAAACAGATGCAAAAACAGCCTTCACATGCCATCTTGAAAAACTTAGGATTTGCTTGGTGTGCTTTATAATCTAAAGCATATGGCTTTGCATACAACTGCAGTATCCAAAATGAAGCCGTAAGTAATGAATCACTGGGTGGAAGAAAATGCATTGATTCTGTTACGAGTTCTTTCAGTGTGTGTATTCAAATGGTTCTGTTTAGGGTTATAAACAAAAGGCTATGCTCAGAGTTTTAGCAGTATGTTATGGATTCTGGGATGCACATGACATCAAAGAGGCTACACTAGTTTCCCTAGCAGTCTGTGGCTCTTGGCACTACGAGAGCACACTCCATCTGAATAAACAGAATTCTAGTTCACCACAGTTGTGTGTGGGATCTGAGGTGATCGTGAAGGTTGGTTTTGTTTCATTTTAAATCTTTCAATTATAGGATTTTTTACCCCTCCAGAATCTGTGTTTTCAGTAAATATGGTAACTACATTTGAAGCTATAGACTTAGACCAGAAAGGACTTTACACTGAAAAGAATGAAATCTAACTTATTATTCTTACCAACCAAATATATGTAAGAGCTTTGAGTGCACTGCGCTGGAGTTGCAGGATTTGCTAAGGATTAATAACTCTGTTAAGCATATATATATAAATATAAATACTTTTTTTTTTTTTTTTTAAAATAGTTAAAATTTTTTTCCCATGAAAACTTAGTGAAAGCCTCTGTAAGATATTTTATGGGATTTAA
>JAOEGS010021923.1:12696-31674 GCA_025447755.1 Corythornis vintsioides | reverse complement strand
GTTCAAGGATTTCCTAAAGATAAATATCATTTTTAACAAAATATATATAAAAAAAAATCCTTTTTTTTTTTTTTTTCAAAATAGTTAACATTCTTTCCCCAGCAACGCTTAGAGAAAGCTCCTGTAAGATATTTTATGAGAGTTAATAAGGGTTGAGGCCTTGTAACTCCTCAAAGGACATGTGCTTTGATGCTCTTTCCATGCTTTCTTGTCACTAGCAGCATGAAGAGCACCAGCCCTTATAAATATCCCTGGACTCTCTTCTGTGAGGAAGAGACTGAGGGAATTTGGTGGCAAGAATGGTTTCTGTCATATTATATCTCATTATATCAAAAGAATGGATGACCTTTTAAAATATTTGCAGAACTGTGAAGCTACTGCTAGGTAAGCATGAAGTATCCTGGAGAAAATTAAAATTGTTAAATAGTATTAAATATGTCAACATCCTGATATTACTAGATTAATCAAATCCTCTGATGCCAGAACTTAGGTTCTGCTTCTTCACCATTAATGATTGTTTATTCCCTTCTCTTCCTTAGTTTCTCAGTATCTCACTTGATTGTTTTATTCTTTGTCTTTTTCCTGTCCATTTCTCTTTCCTGTAGTTTTCTGCTTCCCCTCTCATTAACCTCAGAAGTGAAAGATACCATATCTCATTACTTAAATCACCAAGTAGTCTTGCTCTTTACTGTCTCCTACCCTGTTTTGTTGTCTCTGGTGTGGTTTAGCTTGTACATTAGACTCTTTCAGAGACACTGTGTTTATTTTATATCAGCCTCCAGCATTTTTTAAAAAATGCCATAATATAATTAAATTTGTAGTATATAGCACAGACCTGATAACTTCAGTATTTCCAAATGAAGCTACAGATTATTCTACAACACTTGTTCTGTGAAGCCTATTAGACTTGTTACCCTGTCCTTGTTTCTGATGTGTTTAGAGTTGGTAGGATTTCACAGGCAGCATGCAAATAACCTGTGATGTTGGCCTGGTATTTCTTACTATGTGCTCATACACAAGTCACTCTGAGCTCAGTTTAGTACAGGGATGTGCAGGATACTGTCCACATTAACTGGGTTGAGTATGGCAGCCAGGCAGGCACAGCAGGACCTTGGTGGGGACTAGTTGCCTGAGTATTCACTCTGCTTCTCAGGCAAGTTTTTCATTTTACCCTCATTTTACACTTACAGTGCAAAATGTGTAAATTCATAAAAAAAAAAAAAAAAAAAAAAAAAAAGGCAAATTTATGAAAATGGTGGAGAATCATGGGAATGAGAAAGGGAGGAAAATATATATATATGAACGTTCATGGCCAAACAGTATGTGCCATTTGTAAATCATAAAATCATAATGTTCTGTTCTTTTACAGCATTTTTTACTGTGTAAGTGACAGTCGGTTGCTCCCGTTTAAAGTTGATATGAGTGAGACCAGAATCACTAGTCCCTTGAGTCCTCTGCTTGAACAGACTTGTATGATACAGAAGAATATGTAGCTGTTCCTTGAAATCAACATGCTGCACATAATTATCCATTTAGCATCCAGTCCAGGAGGACAATGTGTATTATCATTGCCTGTGAGGTCATTTCTGTATTTGCCGAAGACTTGAAGAGAAAAAGTGAAGTTAACTTGCTGCCTTGAAAAATGATTCAAAACTGGGAAAGCTTGAAAACATCAAAATACATATAAATTATCAAAGGAGAACAAAGACAAGTTCTTCTACAAAAGTCTTCTCCCCAGGCTATAACAATGCTTTACATAGGCGTGATCAATATATCCAGGCTTGAGAACCAAAGTCTTTTGGAATAAATTAGACTGGCAGGAAAAGAAACAAACAAAGAACAAATTAACATGATTTTAAACATTGCTTAAATTTTCATGAATGTAGACCTTGAGATGCTATGATGAGATCCCATGAGTCTGTGCTAATATTTGCTTATAATTAAGGGTTGCACTTTCATGTTTCATCTGATATTATAGATTGGAAATCAGCTACATGCTTACTGTTTTTCTTGGTCATACTTATTTATCTACTTTATTTGCTTACTCTGTTAATATTATATATGATCTCCTAAAAGGCCCCATTAACTTTCATTTAGCAGGCTGCCCTTTCTCATACTCTAAATCTCCCTATCTAACTAATTGGTTAGAGAATGACTATCCTTGCTGTGATACTAGGTTTGTGTTCACCTATAACAGAAAAAGAGACAAGACTAACCCCAGACACACCTGCTTTGGGCAAGTTGCTTCAAAATGAAAATGAGTGTACTCAGCTCCACCTTTCAACACCCATGTGTGTTGTGGTGGATGGAGTCCTGTCAGCAAGGGAATTGGTGATACAGCCTGTTTTGTGGCACTGGCACATTGGCAAAGATCCCTTCTCTGCATTCCTTACTCAAAGTAAGATGTGATCCAGAGCACTCCTCTGTGCTGCACCAACCTTAGAACGGTCTGGCTCTCATCAGTGGATTCTGCAAGTTGCAAATGCAGTTGTATCTGCTTTATCACCGTTTTCTCTGCAGAATTCTCTATATAGGAAAAAAATAGCAATGTTTGACAAGGTTATCAGCATCAAGGGGTTTTTGATGCAAGTGTATAATTATGAGCAGTTTATGAAGAGCCTAGCTTCATTTCAGAGAGCAAAATCTGATTATTTTCAGTTCCTCTGACAAGTGTGCCCAGTACCTGATCCCCGAGTTTTCAATACTGTGATAAGCAGGACAAACAGGACATCTCAGATGAAATCTTGACTGAATATCAAGTGAAGTAATCTACCTCTTGGGAAGTCATTAGAAAAGTACATTTTTTGCAGGTAATGTTTTGAAAGTATTGGTCACAGCCCAAAACCAAGATGTGAAAGTCCTTGTGTCAGTGCTAAAGAGCACTTTGAAGTCTTCTGTTAAATCTTACTGTTTGGCAGTTTGTGCATTTCTGAAAGAGTCCTTTGCAACTTATGGGAACGATGGATTCTTAAACAGAAAAATAATTTCAATGAGACATGGCATAAGAAATGTGCTTATCATCTCCCAGCCAAGAGATGTCATAGAAAGTGTCAGTATGATGGATGTGATAGCTAATTGAAGAAAAATATTTCCATTTCAGCCATAAGAAAGCAAAGAAGAAGAAACAGATGGAAATTCAGAGGTGAAAGCATATCCCTGAAATCAAAAGATCAGTACAAAATCTTCTGCAGATTGAGGCTCATGATAAAAATCACATTGGAGAAATGAGTTTATATTAAGCTGGAAGTGATCTGTGTCATATCCTGAACAGTTCTGAATTTTAGCTTGAGTCAAAACATACCCTTTCTAAAAGCTTCCAGTCTCAACCTGAACTTCCATCTTACTGCTAATTTTTTTTTCTTCTGACTGACTGCTTTCACTGTGTGCTGTATTTCTAGTCTGAAATTTTCTTCCATTTCTGACCATTAGATAGTTCAGACTTTTGTTGAGAAACCCTCCACCTACCTTACAGGGGTTTAGACTTGCTTCAGATCACCTTTTAACCTTCCTTTGAAAAAAAAAAAAAAAGTAGAACAGTCTTAAATTTCTCACCGTATGATAGGCTTTCTAGATTTAAGATTGTTCTTGTTCTTTATGCATTCTGCAGTTTACAGCACTCACCTTAAAATAATTCTGCACTCAGTGGTAAAACTGTTAATATTTCTATGGAGTAGTCCTCTGCTTTGCACCTACTCTACTTCACATTCAGCAGAATATCCATGGTGATTCCCAAGTCTCCTAGAGACACTGCTTTCCAACTAAGTAATTCCCATTTCTTAAAAAATGGAACTCGAGTGTTTGAGTTTGCATTTAGTTATAAACATTTGTCTTTTTAATCAGTCTGAGCACTGAGATTCTGGCCTATTGACTTGGGCTCTTACATATCAGAAAAATAAAAAGGGTGTAATGGTAATAGAGGACTAAACAGAAACATAATCACTTTGTTTACTTATAAATACTTTATACTCCAACAGATGTACACATTTGTCAGTTTTTCATTGCCTTCACTGTAAGCAACATCAATTTTGTGGTAGCTTTAGGGAAGCATCCGCATGAGCCTGCTCACCCTTTGGGTATCAGCCTCTCTGGGTTCAAATGAGGAAAGGAAGAGGGTTCCCAGAACCTCAGCTACCTTTCACTTGCTAGGTCAGCTACGTAGTGAGTTTGGCGAAGGCATTTTGCCTACTCTGTGTTATTTCTGCACTGCAGTAAGGAATTTTCTAAAAACTAAGTTGTAACCTAAGATTTTTTTGTGCTTAGAGTTACAAAGGAAAGGTTTTATTCCAGATGAAAAGGGAGGCAGATCTCTAGAAATGGTGCTAAAGGACAACCTGAAGGAAGTGCATGTACCCCACTCCCTCATCTGGTCTCTAAACTTGTAGCAAATTTAGGATCCTGGACATGCCAGAGGCACTTGGCACAATTTGGGGGCAATGTAGATAGTACTCTGTTAATGGTACTGATGCTGCTGCTCTTGCTATTAAAATGACAAGTGTCTTCTTTCTTAATGGTGGCTTTAAGTTTGTCATCAAAACAAAATATTTTAGAACAGCATTTAAAATGCCTATCCAACTGCTCAGTGTTGAGCACATGTTAATACCGTTTTCTCCAGATATGGTAGTTTATGATAAATGTTACCAGATTTTGTACTCTTCATGTAGTATGCTACTAAACACTAAGACAAATGGGCTCACTGAAAGGGTTATTTCCTTTGAAGGACACAAGCTGCAGACCACCCATAGAATGCAAAGAAATAATTAAGTGTCGGGATAAAAAGCTAGAGCAAAATATTAGTGTTGCAGAATCCTAATGAATAAAATACAGTTTTAAAGCAAAGACCATACATAAAGGTGTTTTGAAAAAATAATATGAAAGCCATAACAGCATTTGGGGAAAGCAAAAAAGCATACCCTATCCTATTATTGTGCTGTTTGAAAAATTCTAATTATTTGTGTGCTGTGATTTTATTTCTGGCAAGCTGCAGAGAGATGTTTGAAATTATGCAGAACTGTGAGGACTTGAGTCCTCATTCATACCAGACTCTTGCTGGAATAAAGAAAGATATTCAAGAACTACATTGCTGTAAAAAGGAGCTCATATGGCCTTGTGACTGAAAACAATTGCTTGCAAAAATTGCAGACCTTGTTGTCCCTAAGACAGAAAGTAGAATGTAGCTATGGCAGGTCTTCCACAAAACTTCCAGACTTCAGAGGGAACAAAATTACATTAATGTCCTATATAAATATTAGAGAATACCTTTTCAAAGACACAGATATTACTTGGGCACCCAATTTACCCAGAAGTATTTTCTGGAACAGTTTCTGCCCTGTCTGGTTGTATACAATACAGGTAAGTAGCAAAGATTCAGGCTCAGCCGTGACAATGTCTTTAGCAAAAACATAAAAGTTTACTGAACTTGAAATTAAAAAGCACTGAAGCTTTGGATATTAAATTAGCAAGCATTATGAGCATATTATATATGTTACATAGTTATTATAGTTATTGTTATTATATAGTTATTTTTTATACTGGAGAAATTTAACCTTTCTCTATAAAATTAAGGTTTTGAATTTTAGATCTAGCTCTGCAGTTAGTTCCCTGGTGGCCATTTAATCCACCTTCCCTCCTGGGTGTTGTGAGGAAACATGATGGCACAAAACTAGTGCTCCCCTCCCACACAGACACTGCACTCCCACACTGCACTCCCACACTGAGAGGAAACTAATATCTTTCAAATTTTACTGTTGAGAGGGAGAAAGACAGTGAGAGGGAGAAGTCATTTGGCTGAAAAGGCTGAAGTTCAGCTGCCTCCTCTACCACAGTTCGTAATTACAGAGAAGTACAATAGCTGCAAACTCTAAGCCTGGGTGTATAATAAACCTCCTTTGTAATATTACCTGCTCTTTAGGGCCAGATCTTACAAATGGATTTGTGAGATTAGAGCCCCTGCATCCGCACGAGCCACATTGACTTGAGTTTTGAAGTGTTTAAAGGAACTCCTGTGCTGCTACTTGATCTTCCTGATGATCTTTTATAGTGGAGTAAGTTCCCCACGTAGTATGGAATGCAAATGTTTTAAGATGTGTATTTTTCCTTCAGTGCCACCAAAATCTGTTCTTATTCATACTGACACTAAAGTAATTTTTAACAGGGCGATATAAAAATGTTAAAGGCATTGAGAGAACTTTTTTTTAAGTATATGACCTGTCTTTACTCCCCACAGAGTCTTTTAGTAACCTAGTGATTCTGATTAATTGTAAAAATAGTTGTCTAGAGGATGTGCCACAGAAAATGCCTGGTAAAATAGAGTACAGCACACCATAATGTTTTTTTCTCCTTATTAAAAAAAAAAAAAAAAAAAAAAAAGGAATAAAAAGGCTTTTTCTTTTCAAAATCCACTCCTTCTGAAATATTTCCTTCATCTTTAAACTCTGTTTTCCAGATGACTTTAAGCAACTTTACAGCACATCACCAAATTATATTGAAAGCATAATTCCATAATGGTCACTTACTCTGATTAAACAGAGAGCCATATCAAGTAACCTTTTTATATAATAAAAATTGTAATAGACTAAGACTCATCAGTCAAAAGGCTTTATTACTGTCTACTGTAGAAAAACGGTTTTGCTGCTGCTGAATGATATATCCCTAGCTAGTCACAATATACCTCATTTCCTGCTTAGATAGCAAAAGATACTAAGATAAAGTGTGAAAGGAACAGGGAGCTGTGTGATATAGATATATGGAAGAGTAAAAAATGTTGTAGAAGTAGAAATGAAGTTCTGCTTAAAAACTTGTGTTTGATCTCAGTTTCAAAAGAGAAAACAAAGATCCCCAACTTTCTGTGTGCTTACTTTGGATAGGACAGACTTGCTAATAAATCCAGGACCAAATAGGACAGAAGAAAAGACTGTTTACAGACTAAAATACTCTAAGATGTTCACAGCACCTGGCACAGCTTAAAACTAAATTGTGTTATCTTACTGTAGGTTCAGAAAACTGTCTTGAACAGAAGCTGAGAACACCTCGTCGACGATGTCAGCAGCCCAAAATGCTGAATAGCCCTGAGGACAACATGTACTATAACCAGTTAAACGTGAGTTCAAAGTGGCAATAAAGCTGTTTTACTGGCTTTGTTTCCAGTTAATAATTTTGTTATTAATACCTGTTTCAGCCCCTCCAGCCCCACCCCCACGTTCTTCTGCTCTCGTCTTGAACATGTGCTTATGCTCTTTATCTGTTGCTTTCATGTCAGGATGTCTGCCTTCACGGTGAATAATTGATGTGGTTTATCAAAGACGAGCAAGATGCATGCTTCATCAGGCTCACTTGAGCCCTTTGATCAAAAAAATTATGCTGTGACTTCTGATATTATCAGCATCTGCTTGCATTCAACACAAAATCACTTTGAATTAAAAATTAACGACTTGCTGCTTTGCTTTGACTGTGTGTTCTTGGCCCTCTCCACAGGGAACTCTAGAATATCAAGGGAGCAAGAGGAAGCCAAGAAAACTTGGGTAAATATCTATCTTCTTAGTTCTAAGCAACTGTAAACACAAGAAGTCCTTTGTGATATTACAGAATATGCAAAACTTTCTAGAGAGGTTTCTAAAAATAAACAATTAACATATTTCTGTGCATTGACATTGGACATTTTCTGCAGAAGCAAATTTAAATCTTGCATGTACTGTTGTCTGCAGACACTAGAACTGAATCTTACAAAATATGCTCCCCAGCTTTTTGTGAGAACTTCTACTAAAAAAAAAATTTAAAAAAACAAAAACAAGACAAAACAACTAAACCCACCACATCTTTCTTCATATTTTTAAGTGCATTTATCACTAGTGAAAGGTGCCAAATGAAGGATGTTGAAACTGAAGTTCTCTGACCTAGAACATGGACAGAAGTCCTGCCAGCTTTGCAGTAGCACTCTCACAATGGGCTGCAGCCCTCCTGGGGGAGCACATTCTAAGAACTGACAGGCCAGTCAGCCCAAAGGGGAATTGCTCCTTCTGCATTGAACAGTCAGTTCTCGGTGCTACATGAGCAGTTATCACCTGCTGATAGGTAGAAATCACTGAAAACCATTTAGAAAAGCCAGGCTGGCTACTAATACAACTGCCAAAATATTTCATTGAATGATCACATGGACCAGAGAGAAGTGATGGATGCTTGATCTTGAAAAATCACTTACTCCATAAATATGTTAGAACTTTGTGTATTACTTTCTCTGATTTTCATTAATCTTTTAAATATTATAACTGTATTAATAACTGTATGAAACACCCCTATTTGCAAGGTCTTTGAGCCAAGGTTAAAGCCCAAACTTTTGCACAACTTCACAAGATTTTATTTTCCATAGTTTAAAAAAATGTCTGTATTCCTGTTCAGGGATTAATAACTAATGTGGGACTGCAGTGCTCATCATACATCACAGGAAAATGAAAGCCTCTTGCTGTCAATAGGGCTTTCCTCAAAAATTGGTGATGTGGTCTTTGGCTCATATTCACAGCAAACCACCAGCTGAAATATGTTTTCAAAATCATGCCTTACTTGTGGAACATATACAGACAAAAAAAGCCATGTTGCTCATTGAAATGCCTACTTGACACAAATAGTTGGTCTATCATCCTGTACACCTAAACTGAAAGACTATATTGTGTTTCACCGTATCTCAGAACCATTCAGAGTATAATCATTAAAAAGTATATATAAAAGCTATATCTTTCTCATCATCCCTTCTTTTTTTTTATCCTTTTTTTGAATTAGCATTATTTTTCATCCATGGAGAAGTTTGTATTTCTCATGATACTGACAGAATTTTTAACTTATTAAATATTGTTTTCTTTCAAGCCAAATCAAAGTGCTGGATGGAGAGGATGAGTACTACAAATCTTTGTCAGCAGTTGAATCTATCTCTGAAGATGACAGCTTTCTCAGTTCCCCATCTCCTCCTTCTTCAAGGGGTGTGTCTTTTGCTCAAAGCTGAACCTCACTCTATTGACTAATATTGGTAAGAGTATTTTCATGATGGTGATCTCTTTGAATTAACTTGTGTGTCTGTGTTTATATAATATATTAAAAAATACTGTTTCATCTAGTAACTTACTTTCACTAAGTCCTGTTTTTGCAGCTGTAAATTGTATTGTTTAGCCGTATTTCTATAAGCAATTCCAGTAAAGGGGAGCAGAACTACCTGTGTGTGTTGATGCTGGTAACAGACACGGTTCTTTAGCAGCAAGCTTACTTTATACAGTTCCAACCCCTTCTTCCCTGTTCCCCCTGGCTGCTGTTCCCACCCTGTGCCATCCCTTCTGTTGTGCTGGCACAACTGCTGGTAGAGCTGTGTGAAAAATAAGATCAAGGAACTGAACTGGATTAAAAGAACTCCATAATAAAAATTTTCACTTGGGGTCATTGTGAAAATGATTTGTATTTTGTTAGACTAGTATTAAACATAATACTTTATAACTGTCTGTGCTGTGTACGGCTTTTAACACTACAAAAAATGTACAGAGTAAAATAATCTAAAATTATATTTGTGTCTCAATTTGCCTTGTAAATATTTTTCTTAAAAAGTACTAGTTTACTGTAAGTTTAACTTGAAGAAATATTTCAAGTCATATAAGAAACAAAAGAGCTTTAAAGCTGCTTTTTCACACACTGCTACATATAGTCCTTGTCACTGAAATTATCATTATGACTAGTTATACCTGCTATTCATGCAAATATTTAATTTCTTTCTTAGCCTGTATACAAGTATGTAGCAGGGGAAAAAAAATATGTCACCTGCACATTTTTTGCACATGCTTTTCACTTTCTTTCCAAGTACTTAATAAAACAGTATGTAACTCTATGGACACTGAGATGCTTTGCTGGTAACCATATCCATGACAGAAGCTGACTATTTAATCTTAATTACTTTCTGACCCACAGTTTTGATCTATGACAATTCTTTGCTTCTTTTCCATACAAGCTATTGTAAAATTTTTTTTGGAAACAAAACATTTATATGTACTGCAATCCATGCTGATTAAATCTGATCATGTCTTATATAGACCTAATGATGATCCTTGTTTTTATTTCCTCTCCAATAGGTTTACCCTGATTTGTGCTAACCAACCTTCTCCCTTGTGGAGATGTAATTAATATTTGTTTCTTAAGCTATATAATTTGTTACTATCAGTAAGATACTGACACTGTCTTTTTGACCACAGGACAAGGAAAGATGGCATGAGAAATGAGACCTAAATGCAGTCAGGACATCCCTAAGCCAAAATAGGGTTTGAAAGGAGAAAAGGTAATGAAGAAAAGCAAAAGCTTTGTCTCTTAATAATAAACACAGAAATTGTCAGGCAGAGCAAATGAGGATGAGAGAAGTATTCAGTTGTTTCAGGAAGAAGTCATACTTCACCCAAAATGTGAGACAGAAGGTTGAAACTAAAAGTTAAAATCCTGGCAGAGATTGAATCCTTCAGTTCACTCCTCATTCTCCTCTGCTGTAAGTCTGGGTAGATGTACTTTAAAGGTACTTTAAAGCCTTTAAAATGTAGGGACTTATACACAACAGAGCAGGTGAGCAGGTGCACATGCATCAATGATATTAAAAAATGCAGTGCAATTATGAATGGCAACTAATTTAGATTAATGTGTGTAGATCAGTTGCTTTACATTTTGTCAAAATATAACAAGTATTTATTCAATTACCTCATCAAAATTAGCATAAAACTTTTCCTACACAATGTATACATTCTCCATTAATTTGTAACATATCTGGATGGAAAATAATATTTTTAAAGTCAAATTACTTACTCCCTTCTTAGATTAACATAGATCACATGGAGTTCTAGCAATATTGATGCTTTGCTGTCCATGCTTCCTTTTTGGAAATAATTTGGGAAGATAATAGGTAAAGTTTTAATATTTCTCAATTTGAATCTTTATTATGCATATTTATATTCTATCAAACATTTATCTGTTGTTTTAGTTAAATGAGAGTGAGATTCCAGTTTGGTATTATGCCACGTGTCTGAAAATCAACAGTTTACCTTGCACATTGCTCTGAGTAAAGAGCAATGTTAAGAGCAATTAATTCTAAAGAAGTAAGGGAATGTGAAAAATAATTCATAATTCAGTGAAACAATCCAAAGCCTAAGACCCTCTGAAGTAAATGAAATTTCAGCATGTACTTAGTATGTTGATTAATGTGGGGGCCCAAGTTAACAAGAGCAGCTTCAGAACATTAAATAGTAAAGCACAAGCAAAATACAAACACTCCTAAGTACATTCCTTAGGTTTCTTTTTTTTTTCTTGACAATTCTTAAGCTTGTATCAATCTCAGCCATCAGAAATGGATGTCAAAGAGGATTTTAAGCATGGAAAGGGTAAAATACAATATTTTTCTTGTTATATGCAACGCCACTCTCTACATCAGTTGCAATTTTTCAAATTAATGTTGCTAATTTTTTTTCTACTGTAGTTATTATTGAAAAGCTGCTGTTGAGCAGTGGGTTTTCATTCTTGTTACTTTTTACTGGCTAAAAAATGTGCACAAAGTTGGTCTACACATTTTGGTATTTCATAATGTACCCCTTTTTTCTCATTTGTTTTTGATCAATTCACCCTCTACAGAAAACCCCTGTGAGATGGCCTTCTCCTATTTTAGAGCATATTAGAGCATATCTATGCCTTCATATTAAAGACCATACCCTCAGCTTGCCAAAGAGCCACATAGTCACATTAAAACTGGCCAGAGTTGAACTCCTGTTCCCACATTGATGGAAGTGTTTGTTTGGGTTGATTGATTTGCACAAGGAAAGGAGTACAGGAGACATGTCAGTATGATGATTGGTCAGTGGCAGCATGTCAGTGTGAACTGCTTAGGTTTTCTCATTTGGTTTTGATACCACTGAAGCATTGTTCTGTTTCCTTTCACGCATATCAGCTTGAAATATTAATGTATTTTGCTTAATAGATCATAATATATCCTGTTCTTAATATTTTATAAAAGCCAAGAGTTTAAATCCTGTTAGGAAGAAGACATTTTCTTGATGTGTAATATAGTAAACAGTTTTCAGCAGATGGGAGAGAAAAGGGTGAAGGTCAACAAGGGATTAAAGTAAATTTCTTCTGTAGATCTTAATGGCACTAGAAACCAATTCTTGCTGAGGACAATTTCTGCCTTTCAGTTATGGCAGCTTAAAAACTTCTCTCTGTGCCCTCAAAAATCAGGCAGGGAGCTTTTGGAGATTAGTCCCTTTCATTTGGTAATTTTAAACATGCTTCACACTTAAACATTTACACCACTTCAGTAACTTTAAAGGGCCCTGAGAATAGGAGTAAATTGCAGCCATCTTAGGTTTGCCCCCACTGTGACCTCCCTCACCCATACACTGTAAGAGTGGTGGAAAGGGCTTTTGTGCACTAAAGGTCTTGTAAGTGTCTCCTCTCAGACCATCCAAGAATTTGTTGTTTCTTAGAAGCTTATAAAATACAGCTATAAATAATGTAAAGCTGAAGACATTGCTAAATCAAATCACACCAAAAGTTAATTTTCCTTTTTATAATTGGTGGTAACAAACACAAATTTTCAGTGGTAGGTATAGAAAGTAACCCACACTGCACAGTTACAAATTCAGCTTCCTGGAAGGAAAGTTTCTTCCTAACAGTAGGCAACTACTGATTATCTTATGTCACTTAGTATAATTGCTAATATAGGCATAATGCTTATGTAATTATATATTTTTATGACCCTTTTTTTATGTTTTATGTATCTGTGTATTTTTCTACTTGAAAGGAATTGTCTCGTATTTTAATTCTACTAAATTCCTGAGTTCTGTTACAGTGTGGTACTGAACACTATACAGGGCACACACATGCACACAAACACAAAATGGATTTATTGTTTCAGTTTAAAAAAAAAAGATATATAGTTAAACATGGTCCTTTTTAATTGTGTTGAAGACCTTCTGACATGCTGTCAGAGGGTAAAAGGGAGCTACCAGTTTACTTTCATTATACCCACAGTGCACTTTGCATTCAGTGTAAATGGTTGCACACTGTAAAGATGTGTAAGGAATCTTCTAGTGTTGCTGTTTTCTATATTTAGATCCCGTCAATTTTTGCTATGCTATATTTAAAGGTCATCTTGACTGGATTTCTCTAACCTTCATTGTCATAACTGGCATCCATGATTTTATTTACGAAGGAATATTTTTTTAATTTATACATTCTATCGTAATGAAAAACAGGTATGGTTTTAAATACAAGATATATTAAATAATAAAACTAGATAAGAAAATGAAGGTATGTAGTGTCTTTAGGTCTGTTCTTACTTGATATTGAATTAAATAAACAGTAGAAAAACTGAATGAGTTTTTTACTGTGTTGTTTCCTCTAATAGTGCACAACATGTATGCCTAAAGCCTGCAGTTGTAATACACAGTGGTCTCTTTTCAGTATCCTTTGGTCTTTTCTTGATTTCATGCATATGAGGACGCACGATCAAATCTTACATTTTAGAGCTCAGGTACATCACTGTAAGTAGTTTCTTTACAAGTTTTTTCTTCAGTGAAAATTCCAAGATACGTAATTTGGGAAAAAGTTACATGATTTCTTGGAGAGGGAACAAGAAAGTAGTTTTGTAGTGAAAGCAAATGGCTGGAGGTCAAGATGACTGGGTGGTACTACTAGCCATTTTATGCCAAATTTATATTTATATAAAATGGGATTTAAGTGCCAGTTTTTAAATTTACATCCTTATGTAAGTATTGTAATTGCACTGGGGTATTGCTTTCTTACAGTAAAATAGTTTGCAATGAGATAAATAAAGTCTACCATACTCTTATTTCTCATTTCTTCTTTTCTTAAAATGGAAGGAGAATTTTGAGACAGCAAAGCTATAGCATTTTTAAATGCCTGATGGTTAACCAGATACACACAGTACATACAAGTAAAAACAGTGCTATATGGCACAAATGTATCATCTTAAAAAAACAGGTAAGTAGTTGTAGTACTGATATATGCACAAGACATGACATGTAATAAAATTATTCATCCTGCTTATAATTTTGACAACAAAATAAAAGAAATAATTCCAGTTTTGCTGTTAACACTATAAATAAGTTTTGTTAATGGGCCTTTTCTTTAAAGACTGCTCACCCTGTGAGGAGTTGTGGCAAAATGCTTAGTTAATAGAAAATGTTTCTGCTTAATAACAAAGCAGGACTCCCAGACTGACAAAAGTAGCACAGGATGCTGTGAAAACCAAAAGCTGGTGAACAGTTCTCTGGACCAGAGCTAAAGTTTACAGAACTCCGTGAGAAACTGTGTCTCCGTGCTGGACACTGGAACTGGTAAGGGAGGAGGCCAACAATTCATAATAATAGCTCACTGTCTTTAAACACAGGCTGATGCCCTAACTCGTCTTAATGGATTTGTCAAAAATTATTGGAAAATATTGTATTACTTGTATAAATCCACTATCAGTCAGAACAGTAAATATATATATTGTGTTATCAGGTAAGTGTTTATTGTAGTATTCATGTGCTGTGATGCTAAAGAACATAGGAACAGATAAGTAAAAAACACATCTTGGAGTAATGTTTCCAGAAACCAGATTGCATATTATTGATCAGACCAGCAATAGAATAAATTGCTTGCTTTTGTTTGTCAGGCCTATTTTTTAAATTAAATTGCAGATTTTTTTTTTTTCAATAATATCAACACTATGTTACCAAATAGTCGGCAAATAGAGAAGGCAGGTAACTGTATTGACATGTTTGCATTTTTCTGCAAAAGACCTAGTGAAAAGTAGACTTGAAAGTCTTGTCTTGATCTCTCAGGGAAAGTAACATCACCCCAGGAAAGACTGGGTATATCCACTGGGCTGGAGTACAGTGCTGGGAGAGAACAGGTAGGCAGGCCTGGCAGGCCTGTTTCCAAATATAGTGCTACTGCTCATGGTAAGTTTCTGATGAAGCACTGTCCAAAACTGCAATAGCAGAACTGGGCTCTGTGCTGTGTAACACCCTAATGCAGATGGGTAAGGCCAGGACAAGGGTAAGAGTGTTTTGTGGCTCTGGTGGAAGTGATCCTCAGAATGCTGGGTGCTGGACTATGGCATTTCTATACAGTCAGGAAATTACAATATGTAGATGCTGTGTTGGGGTCCTTAGCAAAGGGAGAGGGATGAAAAGGAGGCACTTCCACAAAATTTTACAACATGGTTTATTCAATTTTTTTTTTTGGCTCTGCTCCCTGATATAAACAACAAATTAACACAATGCAACAGGAGAGATTAACTAAAGGCTTCTATGATAGAACAGGTCTTACTGACATGACAAAATCTTTCAAGAAGAATCTTTTTTTTGCAATTTCTGTCACCCCTGGAAAGAGCACTCCTTGATGATAATGCAAGAAAAAATTATGGTAAATAATCTGTTAAATGGATTAAATTGTCAATAATCTAAGATACCCAATCGCCATACAAATTTCCAAGACTGCTGAATGATGTAGACGAAACAAGGTGCAGATCAGGCTATCAATCCATACAGATAAAATCTTGGACAATATATTTACTACACTGTTGCTAGTTTGCATTTATGCCTCAAGATGAAAGGAAGCTGTAAAAGAAGTAGTATGAATGTAACCACTGTTCTATATGTTCTTGTTCTGTGGGATTAGTGTGATGGAAGTTAACATCCAAATTCAAAGTTAAGTACTCAATGCAGGCAGAAACTTCATTTATTTGATTAAATTTATCTGTTAGAAATGAAGTTTTGAAATAAAAACAAAATGGGAAGCTTTATAAAACTGTATCTTTTGATAATTTATATTACAATCTCCAGCATTAACTCAGTGCAGATTTACAGATTAATTCCAATTGGAAATTGGTATTGATTGATTATGTTGCTCATTTAACATTCCAGCATGTTACAACAATAATGCAACAGACTGTGATAAAATGGGATGTGATCTAACAGGACATGACCAGTGGGATGAGAGCAAAACGCTGGGTCTGCTGGTAGTGCTGTGCAGTAGTTCAGATTGGCATCGTATGTGCTTTGATTGTTCATTTCATTTTACTGTCATCCTACTGAGTTGAACATTTTAAAAGACACAATGTTTTTCCATCTGTAAGTCATGGAAAGACAGATGGATATGGAGAAACTCCACCTACAGAGCTTTGACTGAATGCCATTGCCCACTTAGTGGTGGAGAAACCCCTTCTGAAAAATCAGAATGTCCTTAAACATATTATATTGTGAAAGGCTCTTTTATATAGGAACTCTGATATTTGTAAGTATTTTTAATGACTACAAGTAAAACAAACTGTTTCTTATCAACAGACCTGCTATTTTATAAACAGCACTTCTGTTACACTGAAGTTAATCCCCAGTCCTGTTACAAGAAACTCATCCTTATTAAAGTAACATTAAGAGCTTCATTTTATTGATCTGCTCTTTTCACTTAATGATAGGCACTTACTGATGTTTTAATAATAACCTTGCAAGCTTTATATCATTTTACTTCAGTGTGTGTTACAGAAAGATGCTATGGAAACTAACTTAGCATAAACATTTTTCAGATGTCTTTAAAGGTTAGGAAAAAAAAAATTTAGTTGCACTGCATGTTAACAAAGATGGCTGGAAAACTACAAGATAAAAGAGAGCCTCGAGTATGAACATCAAAGAATTGTTAATGACAAGAAATACCATTAGGGTTAGCATCCCTTTTGTTTCAGCCCCCTCACACCTGCAGTGTGTTGCAGATTCTGTCTTTGTTGGCACATCTGAATTACTTCCATTAGCATTTATAGAAAAGTGGCTGCAAAACAACAGAAATGTACCCCTGGTTTTCTCTGTTGCTCCAAAAAGTCGGATATTAGGTTCTCTGTGGGTTTCCTTCAAGGTACAGTATCTTATTGTAAAGGAGGCTATAGACCCAGGATTCTGTTGATTGCAAATGAGCTAGGTTGAAAGGAGAGGGGAGCTTTTGTTACTGCTAGAGAACTAATATAAGCAACTACAAGAAGCACACATAAGAAGCTCAGACATTAGCAATAGCAAAATCAGAGCGTGAAATTCAGATTAGCCCTCCACAGGCTGTGAGAGGGAGGGGGTATTGGAAGACTTGGCATGGCTAAAGGTGTAACCTGTTTCATTTGGCCCCTGAAAATTTTTAACAGATGGTGGGACCAGCTGTCTTTTTCAGCCATTTAATAAACTCTTCAGTGGTAACAGTTTGGGAAGTGGGGGGTTTTGAGTTTTAGGCCAGAGGAAAAAATAAAGAAATCTGTCCCAATTGTCTTTGCCAAATAGTGAAGTCTGGAAACATTATGAAAAGTTAAAGTCAAAAATCTAATTGATGATACTGTCCTGATTATTCATTTGAACAGAAGAGGAAAAATGAACTGTCTGTGCCCAAGTGGACCAATGTATGGAAAAAATGCCTATTAGGTTGTTATCTTTATCTGTCATTTTAATTTCATCTCTTGCAAAGGAGGCACATAATGATAAATTTCAAATGAGCTGTAGAATGTGAAACTGTCTTACTTTTTGAGATATGATACTATATCAAAGTAACATACAGAGTGATATATTAAATACAAACCCCAAAATATGTCTTGGATAAGATCAAATTTGCGTGGTCTGCCCATGTGAATGCATCAATCAATGAACTGACCCTGACTTGCATAATACGGTGTTATAAAATGACAATAAACTGCCATTTTAGAAACATACAATGTTCAGGCTCTAGTAAAAAACAACCAACATAGTGATATTTTGTTTATTGTGATAGTCTACAAAAAAATAAACTTCAACTATATTTCTTCAGTTAATTTTTTAAAAATTAACATTTCCAACACAACGCTTAAATGGCAACTCTCAATTATATGAGATGTTTTATTTAAAAAGCATGTCTAGTGTCTTTGAACAGAACAGTTCTTTTTGCACATTTACATGCTACCCAGCTGAGCAGCCAACCCTTCCATTTGACAAGGGCTTTGTTCTGCCTACAGGCCTATTATAAGCTCTAGATTGTTTGCCCTTAATAAATTGCAACAATAAGACAGAAACCTCTTTCAAGTTAAGAGAAATAAACCACGTTGCCTACATAGCAAAGCATATGAAGTTTAATAATGACAACAGAAACATATCTACTAAATCTCATTTGCTTTGCTCCCAGATCACTGCGGTTAAGATAGCACAGAAAGGTTAGCATCTTTCCATTCATTGAACAAAAGCTCAAAGAAAAACAACAGTGGGACAAAACAGCTATAGCTACAGCATTTCTTATTCTTAATAATGTAAAATCATATTGGTAAAGAGACTAATGAGAGCTACACCAGAAAGAAGTGTGAACGTGATTAAATGTAGAAAGGAAAAATGTTTTTATTTGAAACAAAACATTATTTCATATTAGTGAGAGGAAGAGTGGAAATTATTCAAATTGAAGAATTTATACTACTCTCCAGTCTGTTGGTGTGTGTCTGTTTCTGTGTGCTATTCAGGCTCTCCACTGAATCACAAAGCTCTACCAATTTTGCTTTTATACCAGCTAATGGGCATTCTTCTGAGACTCAAGTGTTGATTGGGAACTTGTGATCTAAATCAAAATTGTTAAACCCTATTTCTGAGGCCCTGTTTGTAACATTCAGCTGTCAGCTGTGTTGTGTTTGCTAGAGATTGTTAGAAATGGCTATCTTTGTTCAACTTACATCTGTATATTTTTTCACTTAAGCTGGAAATTCCCAGTGATTTTTAGGATATATCTGCATATTATGAAGAAAACAGAAGTTAAAGTGCAAAAATGACAACACTCTGGATTTCCTGTGCAACAGTAAAATTCATGAAGGTGAGCATAGCTGTCATTAAACCACTAGGTATACATAATTTAAAAGAGATTTCTCTATTGGAAGCTCAATACGCTGTTTTCAGAAAGAAATCCCAGGCACTTTTTCATTTATAGTTTATA
>JAOEGS010021923.1:0-11261 GCA_025447755.1 Corythornis vintsioides | reverse complement strand
ATTTTCTTCTTTTGAAAATATTTGATTATTAATTAAAATTAATAATTTTGAAAAATAGTAATTGTTCAGTATGGTAGAAAATTAGTAGTTGAAACTCCAGAAAGCGTACTGAGCAGGTGATAAAAATCATAGGTAGGTGATAAATAGCATATTTAATTAATAAATACTCTATAAATATGCCATTAGTTGCTTGATGTAAATAGTTTTGCTGTGATTTATCCTTCATATTTTTAGCATATTGTAGCAAAAATAGTTATCCATCTGAGAAGGTTGTTTTCTTCTGTATGAAAGATACAGACTGGAAAAAAACCCACATTATTTTCCCCTTATTTTTCTGGAGTTCATAATGTTGCAAGAAAGTATTTGCTTTTTCAGACACATTGCACAGAGATAGATATCTCTGGATATCTATAACATACATTTATGTTTTCACCTTCAAAATAAGATGATCAAGGGATATCAGAAAAATACATGGAGATCAAAATATATCACTTTGATTTTTCCAGCTCAGTCCTGTAAAAACCCAAGCTTCATTCAAATATCTAATTATAGATATTACTATTAGTATTTTTCTACATGCATAAAGACCTCAGATGTTTACAGCCTATTTACCATTAAATACATAATCTGTCTGCTCAGCCAGACTAAATCGGGGTACTTTCATTAAAATCACACTGGTTTTGTTTCTGACAAAATAATCAGTAGCTGGGAAATCATGTTTAACAATAGCACACATAGACTTGGAGAGGCAGGATTACAAGCTTGTTCTCAATATCCTGTGAGTCTTCATTTAGCTCTTTGTATATCACTGTATAGCTGTAAATAACAACAAAACCTGGACTGAAAATTAGGACATGCAGGAAGGGTGCTGAACAAGGGTTAGATAGAAATAATTTTAATAATTAGAAATATTTTTCTGTATCTTCTCAATTATACTTAGTGGCCAAGAATTAGAAGTATCCCAAATATATTCCTCTTTTGGACTCCCCAGACTTCCATGATGTGAATGAATGTGCCAGTTAACTCATAAATAATGCCTTTGAGACTTTTAGAGGGGAACAAGCCAAACATGAATTGACAAGGAGCTGGTAAGGGAAAAAACAGTGTCCCCCAACTTGGCTGATCCAGCAGTATGGTTGTGTGTCAGTGCCTCTTGTATTTGCAGAGCATCAGATTCTTGTTAGCCAGGAAACAGGGTGATGGCCACAAAGCTAGTCACATTTTTAAAATCAAAACCTGTAATTTGTATTACATACAAGGCTACCATAGCTCAGCTGTTCTGGTAGCCAGTGATAGAGATGACTGTGCCATAGATCTGCATTCACCGTATTGCCTCATATACAGTGGCAGAAGGATTCACTGGAAAAGGTTAGTGGAAAATTGGCTGAGGTGAGGAGAAAACTGGCACAGAGACAGGGTTTACTTGAAGGAAAACCACCTCTTCTGACTGATCCCATGTGTAAGATCAAGGAAATATTGGCGGTAGCACTGCTGTATTCGAAAACATTGTCAGTAGCAAAACTAGCAGGTCTTCATTCAGGGGGATGTTGTCACCACTGAGAGTGGTTGTTTTGATGACTGGCAAGTGAAACTAGAGACTTGGACAAAACCCTGTAGTGAAGAGTTTGCTAAAGCAGAGAAAGGATGGGATTTATAAGTTAAGAAGTATCTATTTTTCTGCTCAGTATTATCAGTGTTTGAGTTATAGAGGCATATTTGGCTGTTGAGTGCAGCCCACCTAACACATATTTTGTCTTTGTGAAACAAAAGTGGTGCTTTTTTTACTTACCACTGTCCACCAGGAAGAGTAGAAATATATGTTTTATGGGCATGTTGTCTTATTGCTCTACTTGCATAGGCTGCATGTTTGTCTCCTCATTGTCTCCACAGTTTCATTGCTACCTGTCTGCCTGCCCAAGGTTATCTGGACTTTACTCCTCAGCTCTTTCCCACAGAAAGCTTGAAATCTGCTCATAATGCAAAGTTGCTGAGAAAGTGTACAAGTGTCAGAAGAGACTGCCATGAAATCAGGGGGGTGGGAGGGATTTAGAAAAGAGTTTGGATTTTGTAGCAGAGGTGAGGTGAAACATTGTACTGTACATATGGTCCCAAGTTGAGTGCCTCTGCTCTTCAGTAGGGCTGTTCAGTCCAACTCACTGCTCTTCAGTTGGGTTAACACATGACTTAAGACAAGATATGTCAATTCCCTGTGTTTGCTTTGATAAGAAAGGAATAATAGCATACTACTTCTTCATAGAACAGTTGTGAAAATAAATTCTTTAAAGACAATATGCTCATATTGACTAAATATTTGTTTCTTCCAATACACTCACTGCACATTTTGACCTGCTTCTTACTCCAGTCTGTCACAAGATTTTTCTTGTTGATCTGATTTTCTTATTTTCCCCAGCTCCACTGCTGCATTCCTGTTACTCAGAAAAATACCTTGAATATTACTCCCTTCTGAAGGGAACAGAAGGCTCGATATGCAGACCAGACCCACTTCTTAAGGAAGCCTGCTGCCTCCTTGGCACCTGGGTTAAAGATGTGGTGAGAAAACTTCCTACCCTGCTACAGTCTTCAGATTATTATCCACCATTGACTTTTCAGGTAGGAAGCAATACACTCACAACAAGAAATCAAAGAGCAATCGATAAACTTCAGGGCCTTGGGACAACTTGTCAAGGGTTAAGTGTTTATGACTAAGGATCAAGGGGAAGGCCAACAAGGCAAATACCATGGTGGGAGTCTTAGACTGCCCAACCAGGATGAAGAAGCAGACAAAATATTATCTATAAGCGGCTGGGAGAAGTCTCACAGTCAGTGCCATGTGTTCTCTTGGGGGACTTCAATTTACCATGTATCTGCTGGAATTATAATACAGCAGAGAGGAAACAGTTCAGGACATTCCTGGAGTTCATGGTTCACCAGACACAGCTGGTGAGTGAGCCAACTAGAGAGAGCTCCCTGCTGAACATGTTCATGAACAGAGAAGGACTTGTAGGTTATGTGAAGTTTGGAGGCCATCTTGGACATAGTGATCAGAAATGGCAGAGTTTTCAGTTCTTGGGAAAGTCAGGAGCTTGATCAGTAGAACTGCACCTTAGACTTCCGGAGGGCAGACTTGGACCTGTTTAGGAGACTGATTGACAGAGTCCCCTGGAGGCATTTATGAAGGGCAAAGGAGTCCAGGAAGGCTGGACATTATTCAAGAGAGAAATTCTGTAACTACCTGAAAAGAGATCATAGTGAGAAGGGGGTCAGTCTGTTCTTCCATATAACAAGCAACAGGATGAGAGAAAATGACCTCAAGTTTCACCAGGGAATGTTTAGTTTGTGTATTAGGAAAAATAATTTCCTTCACAGAAAGGGTTGTCAGGCAGTGGAACAGGCTGCTCAGGGAAGCAGTTGGGTCACCATCCCTGGAGGCATTTAAAAACTGTGTACATGTGGTGCTGGGGGACATGGTTTGGTGGTGACCTAGGAATGCTAGGTTAACAGTTGGACCTGATGATCTTAAAGGTCTCTTCCAACCCAGACAATGCTATGATTCTATGCCTGACACACTTGAGTGCTTCCTTACATACTCTGTCACTGTTAAACTTGGTAACTTTACAAAAAGAAGGAGAAAGGTGAACTCGTAAAAATAATTTCATTACAGCTGGTGGCAGGAGAGAACAGAGAAGTGGAGACAAATTTTCCACCCCTTATATAGGTTATATATATGTGTGTGTGTGTGTGTGTGTGTATGGGTTGAGAGTTAGAGGCTGTATAAGCCTAAGTAGTTGACATGAGTGAAATGTTATTTTAGCCAAAAAAGAACACCCCACAGAGATTAAAACCGCTTCAATCACTCAGTGCAGAGTGAACAGCTCCATTCATCTTGGTATTCTCATTACCAGTGACTCCAGAACCAGTGTGTGTGTGTTTATGTGTGCGCAAGTCCACACTCTTTCTAGCATCTAGTTCATAACAAGAAAGTTCTAGTCTCCAGGCTGCTCCCTCACAGCTCCAGACATCTGACTGGTTTTGTTACTTCAGAGTCTGTGTAGCTCTGTTTCCTCTTTCCTTCTTCCCTCCTCTGCTGCTTTCCTTTTTTTTTTTTTTATGCTTTACTTTGAGCACTGCAAATAGTATATAAATGACAGTGACACAGCATATACAAAAGAGAGGAACAAAACTGACTAGATCATGCTATTTGTAAGTATGTATAAGAAAGTACTGATCATCTGAGGCTTGTCTGGCTGGCAGAGTAACCGTAAACAGAGGGAATGATTAGTTTTATAGATAGTGTGATCCAAATCCTTGTGAGGGCTATAAAATAGAGAGCAGCAACTGAATTGATGACCAATGAGTCATATGGTATCTAAAATAACAGAGACCATAGGATTTCCCAGGAGGAGGTCATTAGGGTATCAGAAAGTGGAGGCAGAAGGTTCCTTTTGTCTCTTCCTACATTAAATGCCTGAGGTAAGGGAATGCTACACTAATATGGAAAACTAGATAAAAATGGAAGTGTCATGCTTTCTCTTGAGTCTTTGCTGTAGAGCTTAATGGACATTTCCAGAACTAGCTCTGACCTCACTGTACACATTTCTAAAACTTGATTTAAGAGGGATTTTGATTACTCTGTTCTCTTAAAACACTGTTTTTCTTCTAGAATGCAAATTATCTTATCCTTAATTTAGAGCTAAGCAAATGAGAATAGGCCGGATAAATTCATAAATTAGCTGATAACTATACCTCATTAAAGAGAACCATTGGCACTATAGAGCAGCTTCTTTCTAAATCACTTCATGTGCCAAGTACACTTGGTATGTGTAGCAATAGCAGTGAAAAAAAAAAAAAAAAGTAGCAAATCCTCAGCCCAGCTCAGTTTCTATGGGCATCTACTCCGCTGACTTCTGTAAGAATTTTTATAGAAAAAGAGTATAATTTTTTGACCTCATACTCTAGCACACTGGTAAAGATGACAGCGTTTTATGAAGTTGCTTTGATGACACTGAAGGAATTGTATGACTTTGCACTTGTTTTTTCTCCAGACTTTTAGTTGAATAATTTGAAAATGGATCTTTGTGGTTTAGTGTGGCCTCCTAAGAAGCAATCAGTGGTTGTCAATTACAGATTTCTCCTGAATCCACTTACTTGGGTTTAAAAGTGGGTTTAAATAAGAGCTGTATCATCTGGGCACTGGAGTCCCCACACTGTAGCATCATTGTCTCTCTCTCATTCTCCAGCATAAGGAATATCTAACTTAGAATACATTTCCATTAAATTGCATTCTCTGTCCTTTACTATGGACTGTTCTCTCTTCCATATGCAGTATGTGATTCTCTCAGCTCAATTCTGGTAGAATTTGAGGGCTTTCTGCATGTAGTAGGAAAAATATAGATGTGTGGTTTACTGAGGAAGAGAAGCTAAAAGGTGGACCCATTTGAAGGTCCTCTGTTTTGTCCTCCATTTCAGACTTTCAAGAAGTGTAAGAAAAATTACACTGTTCATTAGACTGGAGCAGGAGTCATGTCCATGCTGACACCCTTGTCTTTGAGGGAAATATTTTTTTTCCTCTTCATGTCCTGAATTCTCAAACAGCTGGTCAAGCTCTTTGCCCCTGAGCAATAGGGCCTGATTGAAGGGTGAAGTGAAATGTGATTTATTCCAAGATGAAGATTTTCTGCTTTAGTTTGGCATGGCCAGCCGGCCAGCAAGAGGTACATCCCTTGACCAGTGCTTCTGAGGTTTGAGCTGAGTTGGAGTCATTTAAGTGGTTGGTGAGGAGCAGTCTGGTAAACTATGTTCAGGACTGAGGCAAGGAGCTCTGCTTTCCAAGCCTGGAGCAGCTGTTTATATGGCCACAGTTGTTTCCTTTGGAAAGAAAAAGAAAGCTGACTCTACTGCATAACAGTATGGTGAGAATGACTTGACATTTCTACAGCTCTGTAAGGATGGAAACCATAATACAAGCATTTTACACCTTTGAAGAAAATTTTATTTATGGTCTTTTTATTTTCAGAACTGGAGGTGAGCAAATCTATATTTGAATAGTTCACATAATGTATGCATTTACCTATTTATGTTTTATTCTGCATCACTTAAGGCATCAGTGTATGAAGTGACACACAAACATACCATGAACTGCATTCATAAAAACACTTTTCTGTCAGTCTACAAGGACAGTGGATTTAAGTCTTAGTGTTCATTTAAAGAGAGATAAGTAATTGCTAAATTGTAATTGAAACTTTTCCCAGTCTTCCTTGGGTTGCTGGGCCTGTGGTGGCAGCCCAAAAGATTGGCATAAAGACAAAACAAAACCTGCCTTAATTTATAAATTTGTCTTTTCTTGTTTTGGGGGCACTTTCCTATGTTGTACTTGCTAGGCACAAGAAGAATAGACTGCCTTTCACTAACATATATGTATTACTGGAACAAGCTACATTAAAAACATTACATGTAGGGGGTATGTAGAGAGGGTCTTCAGATTATTTCCCTTGGTATGAAGACTGTATCTCTTACCCAACACACCTTAAATGCCATGCTCATGTCCCCTATCTATGTCCCTGTTTTGACCCTCACAATTGCACCCTTGGGCTTTTTTCTCGTGTCTTTTTTTTTTTTTTTTTTCACAGCTAAAGTGGAATTGTTAAAGAGCACTTGAATTTTTTAAGAAAAAATATGGATTTTTTAATACACTGTTGTTCAGTAGTCCTTGTACAATGGACTATTTTAAAAAATATTCTTGAAATATTGAAAATATTGCCTTTATAAAGTACTTAATCTCTTCTGTACTAAAATGTTCTAAAATTACAACACAAGTTAATTAAGTAACAGGTGTATTTTTACAGTATTGGATTAATCCATAATCCATTAATCCAAATCAATAACAATGTGGCAGCTATATGGTCATCTAATACTTATGTGTAGGTTGAACAGTAGTCTTTCTGGCTAAACTTTGTGCTGTTTCCAGTTTGAATACAGTATAACACAGACAGCTGTTTAATTTGTCAATAAATATACTAACTAAAATTAATTACCATGAGACCCAGTTTTTAGATAATATACCCTCTGTAGTTAAAAGCAGGCAACTAACAGTTTAATTACCTTTTCATACCATACTGAATAATTACAATGCAAGAAAAGAGCAGCTATATGTACCTGTACACATAAAATAAAAGGTACCCATCCAGTCTTGCCCAAAAAATGCATTCTACCAAAAATACACAGGGTTTTTTTACTTAATGTTTCCCAAAATGAGAGGACAAGCAGGGTGCATACAGCAGATCCTTTTCAGCTGCTCAGCAGAGTGTTGACTTGCTTTCCATTTTATAGAAGTCCATTTCTAGCTGTTAGAGTGGCAAAGAAAATGCAGCCAAGTATGCCAGAGGCAGAAAGGCATTTCCAGAGAGTTTCAAATGATCATTGTGAACAGAAAGGTGTCCCAGGCATTCTAAGTGGAGCCAAGAATAACACTTTCAATATTGATATAGTTAAGAGTCTGACTTCTTTTTAAAGTATGAAAGCAAGGGGAGGAAGTATATCCAAAAATGTTCACCAAAGTTCCCTAAGGCAGGAGGAGGAGTCACAAAGGGCCAGCCAAGAAAGGAGCAGAAGATGAATACATTAAGATATTTAAACCTTTATCAGGCAGTAAAACTGTAGTGGGGCATCAAATTTGTTCTACTTTTCTTAAAGGGTAGCTTAGCTTTCAGAAGTTTGGGAAATCCTCCGTTAATCTTTGTGAAATCCACACCTAGACTGGGAAATGTTGGGGCAAGCCTTTAAGTCCTAAATATGCCTTTGTATGTGCCGATCTTGTCTAGGCTTCTGTGCTTTTCCTTTATGCACAGAAAAATGCAGTTTTTAATTTTTCTTTTATTTTCATCTATTGATGTTCATATTAAGCTCTGTTAAAATTTAGGATATACAATTGTTTTAAAACTGACTGTTGGTAATATGAAGCCAGTATACAAGCCATATATAGTGGTGTGTTAAAAATATGAATGGGTGACTCTTCTTCTTATGCCAGTTATGTTGCCTACTGTAAAAATGTGAATACATGGAAGTAAATATTAATGGCACATAACTCATAACTGCTGGCAGTGTATCCACACATTCTTGAAACTATATAAGCTAATATAACTATAATAAGTTAATCTACCTTCTGGTGAAATGTTGCTGTTGGGGATAGATAGTTTCTCTTAGTAAGGCTTTAAACCAGACAGAAAGGGATGGTGTAAAGACACTATCTTTTGGAGCAAGCTTAAAGCTTGTTCAGGTTTAAAGTCTGACACACTCTCATGGAGAACTTGACTAGTAGGCTTGACTGAATGTTAATGCAGCTATTCACTTACAATTGCTCTTGTTTCTGATTCTTTGTCACAATTGCTAAAGAACTGTATTGCTTTTAAGCCCCAGATCCCCAAGCTCAGGGCAGGCAGGTGGCCAGAGCCCATCTAGACTCCCATGGCCACTCATGGCTGTTCTGGAAGAGCTGAGGAACTGGGGTGGATCATAGAAGGGGATGATGGGTTCATGACAGAGGTCTATGAAAGTCTTGGGAGGAGACCAGAAGTTTCACAAAGAGGACCTGTGTGAGGAGTTCATGGGAGGCTGTGGCAGTGAGCCATCACTGGCACAGGCTCTGGGGGCTTCAGGATAGGGCACTCAGTGCCCAGGAGGCAGAGGCATAGCCAAGACCTTGGAGGGGACCACTAGCACCCAAGCAGCTGTTGCTCCCAAGTATTTTTTTCTCTGCTCCCTGTGTTCAAACTAGGGTCCAAAGAGTGGGACAATCACTCAGGGATACCTGAATTTGAAAAATTCTAATTTTGAAGACAGCTGTATATGCCATGATTTGATGATGAGCCATGTTTTATGACCAATGTTTTAAAATCACCAGTCACCATCCAACCCAGCGCAGTCTGAGCCCCTCTGGCCCCATGACAGGTTTCTGTGGTGGAGGTCACAGTGTCCCTGCCCACCGTAGCAAGCAGGGGCCCCGGAGGCAGTGGAGCTGGAGCTCTTCAGGCTCCATCTCTTCTTGCATCCAGGCCGCCGCTCTCCCTGGGGCCCGACCTTGCATCGGCCCCTGGCAGGGAGAGGCCTCGGACGTGGCCACGACGGCGCTGCCGCTGCCTCCGCGTCGGGGCCAAGTACTGCTCTGTCCGGTAGGAACGGTCCCCAGCTTCGCCCGCGGACCGCAGTGGGCCTGCGGAGAGGAGCTCTCCGCCAGGGTGAACTTGTCCGCGCCGCAATCCGAACGGGCCCCGGCTTCAGGAGCGCTGCCCGCAGCCCCCTCCGCCGAGCGCCGCCTCCGCGCTGCTCCTCGAGTCTGGCGTAGCTTTGCTTTACACTAGGATGTGGCGGCAGCCCATTTCTCAGGGAAACAGGGCTTCGTGTAACTGAATTGACATTTGGCCTTGATACCTGTATCTCCTGGTAACTGAAACAAATTTCTAAAATAAATATTGTACTTTGATCTTCCAGCCCTGCATTTTTAATGACAGTTCTGAACATCACTTCATTAAGAATACATTTCAGGAGACTGAAACGCTGCGAGTTTGAACACTAATTATTTGTACAGAAAATTATGACTGCAACGTTTCATTATTCAGCCCATTGGTTTCTTCCAGAAATGAGAAATTATTCTCGATTTTTAATTGTTGTATGCAGATTTATGGCGTTCTTAGTGTGGCATCTGTATAGAAACTTATCCAAGTTTCTACTAACTCTTTTGGAACGTGACACACCATTTTGGTTCATCAAGATACCTGTGGAAATAGTGTACCTTACAGGGTGGGGGCAGCGTCGGGATGTTCAGTGTCTCCTGAACTACCTATCGACTCCTATTTTGTTTAGAAATATTGTTCAGATTATTGTCCTGGTAATTATTAGATAAAACGAATTAACAAAAATTGGAGGTAGGAATTAAATCGGGCACCTCGTAGGAGTCCGGGGTTGGCGTAAGTCTGGGGATGTAGAACTTCAGGGACGACCCAAGTGCGAGCGCGGCTGCTTCGCTTGTCTGGCAGGTTATTGCTCCTCCAGGGAGAAGAGGGTCGGGGTCCCCACACCTGGGTTTCCTGTCAGCCCCGGCTGCGGCTCAGATGCAAGGGGAATGCGAGTGCGCTCCTGCCTCGGTGCGGCCGGAGCGGCTGGAACCGGGCCAGTGAACTGGGGGCATCTCACGTTTGCGGGCGGATGTGTATGCGGCAGTGTGCGCGCCCTCTGGCTCCGCTGCCGACCGGGGCTCGCTGCAGTTCTCTGTCTTCCACCATGTCCTGTGTGTGTGGTCGCGGCGCAAACCCCGCTGGATCGTGCACCGGCGGTGCTGGTGGGTGTTTGTGTGCGGTAGGTGGAGGTGCTCGCAAGCAGGTGGGGAACAACCCCGTCTGGAGCTACACATCCCGTCGGGGGCTGCTTCTGGGCCGCGGGTCCTGCGGTAGCGGCGAGCCCTTTTCTCGATGCGTCAGTGCGTGGTAAGAGCAGTGGGTGCGGGGTGCTTATCTCCCTGTTACCGACCTGGTGAAGAAGTTACCTGACACAGTGGAAGAGCTTGAAGTGGCTGCTTCGTAGGGGATCAGTGTTACACGGGATCGAGCTTTTATTTCCCTCTAGGACTCAATATGGAGCCGTGGGAGAGGACTTGGCACTTTAATCCCTTCAAAGAAACCGATCTAATTCAAGCCCTACAACTCTTGAAAGTCTTTGAGCGGACAGTGATTGTTTCCACAGGAAAGACAGATAAAGATCTCTGTTTGCTGGCGTTTAAAGAGACTTCAGTGGCGGTGTGAATACAATTGAACCCAGCGACTGCGGGGAGGATCGAGTTACCTGGGCAAACAGCTCCGGAGGACCAGAGCAAGGCGGCATCTGCCCGAAAGGGCAGCCCCTCCATCCCCCTCCCCCGGCCCCCCCTCGATAGAGCTGAACTCCCTCGTTTGGTACCTGGCCAAACAGGCCGGCTTACACGTTTGCGGTGGCCTCGGAGCAGATGGGGAAGCGGTGAGGAGAGGAGGACGCTTCCAGGGCCCCCGGCGGAGCTCGGTGCTGAGCGGGCCCGCGGAGGGGCACGATCCCCCCCTGCCCCATGCTGGGTGGCGCGGTGCTCCGCCAGTGCTGCGGACCACCGAGCGCAGCAGAGGGCGGTGGCGTTAAGCTGTGACCCAGATGTGTCTGGTGGTGGTTACCGGGGAAATGGCCTCGCACATGGTCGAAAGAATAGCGGTTTATCATTCTTCATACACTCACACCTACATATATAT
>JAOEGS010021922.1:9086-26844 GCA_025447755.1 Corythornis vintsioides | reverse complement strand
ATTTATTATTGCCATAAACTGAGGTGCAGTCTGGGCAAAGGAATATTTTTTTTTCTACCAGGAAAATTCAGCAGGTATGAGGTTTTTAATCATAATATGCAAAATAAGTCAAAAGGAGTGATTTCAAGAAGTAGCTTTTGATCCAGTGTAGCTTTTCTTCCCAGTAGTTTTGAACAGATAACTGGTTGCATTAATTGGTACTTGGTGTAGGAAGAAATGCTAAATACTTCTGCCTGTCAATTCCCCCCAGATGTACAGAATAATCCAAAAAAGCACATGCAGGAACTGACAGCAATGGATTCTGAGACAGCTGACAACCATGAATAATGCTGTAAGGAAAAAAAAATCATGGTAGTTGAGAGGTAGTTCATGGGTTGTTCTAGTAGCACCTCCTTTAAATTTAAAGTATTGTTCATAAAAGGAACTTTTCCTTTGTGTTTCACTAAATTAGACAGTCAACTATGAAGGCAAGCTTACAGGAGAGTGGTATCACATCTAAAACAAATATAAAAACCTGGGGCTGGGAAGGAATCTGTATTAAAATGACATGTCTAAAGAAAAATAAATAAGAAACATAATAAAGAAACATTATTTCTTTGCTGAGTGTGTATAACAGCAACAGATTTCCACAGACTGAGGTGTAGACATGCTAAAAAAATAATGTTGCTGCAAAAACTACCTTTTTTGATGCAAAAATCCCTCCCCTGATCCCACCCTGGTTTGAGTGAGAACAGAACTCATTCTGTTCAGTGATTTTACTTTCCAGCTCAGTTCTTCTTGAGCATCAAATATCTCCTCAAACACACTGCCCAGTTTCCTTCCTCTGTGCCATGATTTCACATACCTTCCATATCTTTCTTCAGCTCTGTCTGAAACCAAGTGCCCTTATCTATTCACTTTATACTTCCATGGAAAACTCTCACTGTGTCTGATAATTTCTGTCAGGAATACATAAAATGTTATAAAATGCATAGAACAGGGGAAAAATCTTTTTGACTATATGTGAAGATACCTTATCCAGGTGTAATAAAGTCTGTTATAATACAAAGATATCATTTTTATTGCTTTATTCTCATTTAGCTTCAACCATCACTGCCAGTGAACACTTGGTGAATTTTTTCAAGGTTCTTCCCACTCCCAAGTAAATTTTTTTTTCACTTAAAAAACATCAATATTGTCCATGTTTTGTTGACATATTCCATCTATCATCCCACTGCCTGTTTTCCTAGCTTTGTTAGGTCCCTTTGTTGGGTGTTTTTCACCCTCTGTTGCACTTCAGGTGAGCTCTTCTATCATTTGAAAAGTATTTGACAGCATTTATAGTGCAGCTCTGCAAGGCACTGCTTGGCTTTTACCAGCATGACACTTGGATATTTACTTATATTCCTTCCTTTATTATGGATTGTTATTCTGTCATCATATTCTTCTCACCTCATGATTACTTAATTTCCTTTATAACCCCCCAAAATTCAGGAATTTTGGCAAAGGTCTTTTTTTAAAAGCCCATGTAGATTATTTCAGATTATTTTACTGCAGGCATTGCTGTGTTGGCATGTCCAAGAAGCAGATTGAAAACACCACTTTCTTTTACAGCAGCAATGTTGATTTGTGAGTATTATGGATCTTGATCTTTCTATTTGTTCCTAATGACTTCCTTTAATTATCAGTTCATCCTGTAACTCGATCCTGGCATTAGAAAAATTTGTTTGTAATTTCCACACATAGCCTTTGTTAGACACAGGACTGAAATTTGATTACTCCCATCTTGATGGGTATGTTGAATTGCCTGAAAGTTGGGATGTTCTCCAGAGGGATTTGGACAGGGTGAGTTGATGGGCTGAGGTCAGTGGATGAGGTTCAACAAGGCTAAGTGCCAGATCCTCCACTTGGGCCACAGCAATGCCAGGAAAAACTACAGGCCAGAGGGAACTGGGGTTGTTCAGCCTGGAGAAAAGGAGTCAAAAAAAAAAAGGAGCAAACATGGGTTTTCCTGCTCTGGATCAGCTCTCCAGTTCCTCTGGGCATTTTTAATGTAAGCAACTGCATTGGAGCAGCACTGAAAATTACTTCTGAGCCTGGGAACAGAATTAGGTGCCCAGGGTATTTCTGTTGAAACTGGGGCAGTCTCAGGCATATAAATAAGCAAATGTCCCTCATCCAATATATGGACTCTGATATCTCTTGGTACTATAGAGAAACCACAGGTTTTCCAGACTACAGCTGTGACTTGAAGCACTTAGAATTCATAAAAGTCTCCTCTTCAGCTGATCATCTCCAATTGTGCTTCATTTCACTGGAAGTGGGGGCACCTGAAGAAGCAAACAAAGCCAAGGAAGAATGGGTGCTACCAGTACTTCTGAGTGACTGATTGTTGTTGTTGGACATCCCCACAGAAGGAGAACATCTGCTGCTTCTTTTGAGAAAGAGCTGTCCTGGCTTCTCTGGAAGCTTACACCAGAAGGGGACTGATAGGTGTGAAGACTAGTTAGCCCAAAATAGCACTGCCTGGAGGGAAGAAGATCCAAAGCTCTGTATCCCTCTGTTGCTAGTTGCCACCTAGACAAAAGCTCTTGGCCTTTATGGGTTGTGCAGTGTTCATTCTCCTTGTGTACTGCAGGAAAAGCAGACATACTCCTAAAGGAAACTCCTACTGGGTGGAAGAACAACTTGTAAATCTTCCTTGTGAGTGCAGAGAGAGCTATTTATTGCTATTGAAGCATGTAGACTCCATCCAGCTCTGTATCTTTAGCTCTCTACCCTCATTTCTGCAAAGTCCTGGCAAGATCCCACGCTAAACCTGCCAATGATTTTCTGAAGGCACTAACACCTTTGCTAACTTGGAAGTTGATTTTCTATTTTTGTTTCCTCTCCCTTCACCTTACAGCACTAGCACTGCTGCTAACTTGGAAGCCTGTAAGCCTTAATACAGCAGTTTTGGAGAATTTCAGAGCAGTTGCTCACTAGAGAGCTGCTTCATGTCCACAGGTGAGCACCTGTGTGAGCTGGAGAAGGATATGAGCACAAAGAGGAAGAGTTAGTCTAAAGTACTGAGGAAGATTTCCCAGTCAGAGGATGAAGTAAGCAAGCTATTGTTCTGGGTGGAGGGAAGACCAGCAGAATCTTCTCTAGAGGCAGAAAAGCAAGGAAGGAAATCCTTTGGCCCAGGACTAGCTTGGAATTAAAGGAAAGTAATTTTGGATGGACTGTGACATTTGTTAAAAGATTAAAAATAGGAAAGATTCCTTAAACTCTGAAATCTTTTACTTAGTCCTTTTGTGGTTCTGAAAAAAGCAGGCCTCAAAAAGACTAGTAAATATAAGGATCAGTCCTGACATTCTGTTGAACTCTCAGCTCCTGTTGAAATCTATTCTGAGCTGTAGGGAGTGAGGGTTTGCTCAGTTGTTCTTCCCTACCCACCTTCTTGGAAACATTACAAAAAGGAAAAAAAAAAAGACAAAAATGCATTAAGAAAGTCAATTTATCAAAGCAAGACAGAGGAAAAGCTCCATCAAATTGTGCTAGACTGAGGACAGCAATGTTTGCATGAATATTGATAGCAAACTCTTCTGCTCCCTCAGCTTGACAACCCCTGTTTATTCAAAAGCAAAGTTACAAGCCACTAGATAAACTAATCAAAGGACATGCTCTATATATATTGTTCATGAAGTTGGACATTTACTCCATTCCCTTGAGTCATTTCATACTGAAATGGAGTTCTAGCTGAGCATTTCATTAGATTCATAAACAATATAGGCTGGCACAAATGGATAGAGGCAGAAAGGTATTGAATTTTTTTGCAGGCAACCTTCCCATTGGAATGTTTTTCATTTCTGTTGAGAATTCAAACGTTGCTTGTGTTTTACCAATCCAAACTCTGAATCTACACACATTTTTATCCATTTCATGGAGCAGTGACTCTAGAAAGTTGCCTATATACCTAAGATGACATAAGGTAATAAATGGAAAGTGCCATAGTCACTCTTAATTTCACAGAGCAACTACAGCAGCAGGAAATGCAGTTACCATCAAAAAACACAGTGGCCTGAAGGTGAACATATGGTATTTGTCATACTGCTCAGCTGTGAAACTTGCCAATATGGCCATAGGAGGGAAAAAAAAACCAACCCAACAATAAAAACCCCTATTAATTTCATTTCAGTGGAGTGTATTATTGGTTTGATATAAGTAAAACATCTTATTAAAGGCCAGAAGTTAAATTGAAAGACAAGTGTTGAAAATTCTGAGACATTAAAAAAAATACAAACAAAAAAAAAATATCTCCCTGAATTGCAGGAGAATATGTGATCTCTCATTGTAATCAATTGAATTAATTAAAATTCAGAATGTTTAATTATGCCCCAGTTCAGCAAATAATAATCTTTACCTCATTGTACTCATATGAAAGATGGTGTGGGTGAGCATAGAGATCTTAAAGATTATTAAATTAGTGACTAATTTACTGCAAAAAGAGAAAAGACATATAAATAAAAGTTGGGAAAGAAAAAATGTCCTTTCAGACAGCATATTACTAAAAATAGAGTAGACACAAAATTTAGTATTTTAGACAAACACAGTATGACTCATTTAAGATACAATATTCCCTTACATCTTAGCACAACCCATACCTGATGAAATAAGGATGGTGGATCTTGGTTTTTCTGCTATTTAGGTCTATGGCTAGAAGACTGGTGGTTGTATTTGGAAATATAAAGTTCCACTTACTGTGAGACTTTCAATGGGCCAGCTGCTGTCTTTGATCCTGGGGGAATGATTCCACAGCTACAATTGTAAGGAAGGAATGTGCCTTTCCAGAACATCCAGAAGCTGCCTTGGCCGAGACACTGAAGAAGATGTGCCAAAAATTAGGGTCCAAAAACCTTGTTTAGATGGGTAAACAAAAGATTGTGTTTTCCAAAGTGCTTATCTGGCAATAATTTCCCTTCAAGAGACAGCTGATAAGGGCTCAGCACTTTCTGAAAGAGGTTATTTAGTAAAGCATGTGTGTTGGAAAGTTTGCCACAAGTGCATGGGATAGAAAAGATGAAACTGTCTTGTTTACTTAAACCAGAGTGAAAATAAAGATGATTGAAAAGATGGTTAGCTGATTAATTTATATAATATGCTTCCACAGGACCTTATTAAAGTTGAGGGCTGGTTACAACAGGCTGTACATGCAAAGTTGTCTTGGTTTAAAACATTCACTGATTATCATACGATGATGGCATAATTCAGAGTTGGAGGGATCTCAGGAGGCCTCCAGTCTACTTTCCAGATCCAAACAAGGCCAGCTCTGGGGGAGATGAGGCTGTTTAGGGCCAGCTGGGGCTTGAAACCCTCCAAGGATGGAAATGGTAAGGCCTCTTGGGGTGACCTGCTGCACTGCTTCCCTCATGGGGAGACAATTTCATCCTATACCCAGCCTGAAACTCTCTCATTTCACCTTGTGCCCGTTGCCTCTTGCTCTCCCGCTCTGCTGTGAGGGGCCTGACTCCCTCTCCTCCATAACCTCCTTGCATGCATCAGGAGGTGGTTGTCAGGTGTCCAAAATCATCCTCAGTTCTCAAAGTGATCTCCCCAAAGCCCAATCTGTCTCTGGCCACATCCATTCAGGCAGCTAAAACCCCTTCCCCTCAGTGGCAGGATCCAGGGTAAAAGCACCAACCTCCCCTGGCCGAGGAGGGCAATGGACCAAAGGCCCGGCCTTTGGCCTCTCCTTCTGCCATCCCCCTGCTGCTGCTATGGTTTGGGGATCCCTCTCCACCTGCCACAGGGCACCTGCCCTCATTACGGGCCTGTGGGTGGAGGGACAGTCCCGTGCCATTGCCAGGAGTCAGAAGCCATGGATGCCGTTGTAGGCCCCACAGCCTCCAGTCACAGAGGCCTCAACCTCTCTTCCATCTACCCCTAAGACCAGACTCTCTTCTCCTCCCGTGTCCCTTACCCAGTGGCACAGCAGCTGCTATCCACACCATCCCTGCCCCTGAGGCCACGTTTACAGCCCCAGGCAGCCGGGCAGAAGCAGTCAGGCCATGGCTGGATGTGTCCCCTCACCCCCAGCCTGGTGTCCTCCCCTCAGCACGACTCACTCAGCCAGCGCTGCTCTCTCAGTGAAGTTTTAAGCTGTTTTGGTTAAACTCTGCTAAATTTAGGTATGAACTCTAGTAAACTGATTGAAATTCAGCTTACAGTGACTCAGCTGGTATTCATAAACACTAGTGTAACAAAAAAAAAACCCTAATTTTAAATCTGCCGTCTTGTGTACGGTTGCATCAGTTTAAGCAGAGTGATTTTTCCAGGCAGATTTCAGCTAAGCTGGCACTGCTTGGTTGGAGAAGAGCCTGGCTCTGGAAAAGCTGAGGTGCTGATACGAGTAAGACCGTCGGTTGTAATTATAAAATACATCAGCTCGGGTATCTTCCTGCTTCAGGGTATGAATTAATCACCTGCTGCCACACTGAAGGAGCCTTTCTTCCTTCAGGTGCTCTCAGTGGAGAGAATTATGCCTTCTTCCAAAACACCTGCTGTTGTCCAGGGCCTCAGAAGAGCTTATGGAGCTGGACAAACTTCCATAAAATAATTACAATTCTCCAGTAAAACACAGTGATGTTATCATTCAATTGGGACCAAACCCAAGATAATGGAGAGCACAGAACTAGAGTGTCCCCTTCCACCCCATCAGATGCCTTTCTTGGCATTAATTGGGAGTGCGTCAGCAGGGGAGGTAACTCTGTTAGCTAAATGAATAATGTTACTGAAGTTTCTCAGGTTGTCTGTGCCAAATCTCTGTTTAATCGGCCTGACTTGGAAAGGCTATAAAGGATCATTTTATTAATCTCTAAGGTCAGGATTTTAGCAAGGATTCTGAATTATTAAAGAAACTGGCTGATAATTGGGGTAGGAGGTAGAGTCACGCTCAGCTTTGAAGTCACAGCATCAGCAAAACTTTCTTGAGACCTGTTACTGGATTCAAAGGGGTTGTAAGAGAACTCAATTTTCTGTTTGATGATTTAAAATATAGCAGTAAAATCCATCTGGATCCAGCATGTTTTAGGGTTTGCTGAACTAATTTGTCCATGCTATTTTCAATGCTTAAGAGACACAGGTACATCACTGTAACCAGAGATTTAATGTTTCTTGACTTCCATTAAATGAAAATCATCAAACATGAAGCCATAGCAACTCCAACAGTTGTACTGAGCTATGAAACACGACTTTGAAAGTTTGGCCTGAGAACACTTCAGGGATTCAGGCAGAGAAGTAAGAATGGATGAGATCTCCTGTTGAGATTACCTTTTGGCAGTGAGAGTGACCTCCTTTCTGCATTGCCACAAGATTCCTTCTCCCCATGAGGATGAGCCTTCTATCCTGCACTTGGTTCTGGGCACACCATGACCTTCTTACACTACCTGCTAGCCTTGTATCTTAGTGCCCCTTTCATAGGCTGCATGATAAACAAGGAAGTTACTCTAAGCAGTCTCCATCCTGAGCAACATAAGCCCTACATGAAGTTGATTCCTCCACCCAGCTCTGAACAGATAGGAAGATGTGGATCATACTCCACAGATGCAACAGAGCAATGAAAGGAAGCAACACTACCTACCTAAAGATCTGATCTAGTTTGGTTGGGGTAAAATTTCTATGATTTAAAGAAGATTTTAGTTGCTAAAAAACAGGATCATTTGAGGAGATGAAAGTGATAATGCCTGAAGTGTTGTAAGACTTCTTTCCCCATCTCCACGTGCCCCATAGCTTATGCATCTGATTTTATGGAAGGGGAAAAAAATTACATTCCTACAGTACTTGTTGGCCTAAGGTCAGAGTTATCTTGGTGGAAATGAAAGAATGCCTCCAGACTCCAGTTTTCTTTTAATAAGAGTGAAACACTTGCTATGAACTTTCTTCTACTCACTAATTATATTGCACAGAAGGGATATATATCCCCTAATAAACTCTTTTTCCATTTTTCCATTGCCTTTAATTTCTCAGCATCAACCTTTGAAAACCACTTTAATAGTTCTTCAAATGTGAATGGTCTTTTTTCCATCACTTGGATGGAAAAAATGTGTATAAGCTGGTATGGAAAGGTAATATGCTTTCAGATTATTAGAAAATACTTACGTTATTGTTTTTTGAAGAGACCAGCAGCCACAAGATGTTATTAAATGTATTTCTGAATACATTTAATATTCAATTACAAGGCAGAAGAGATAGCTCAAACCAAATCTCATGACGGGCAGACTCCTTTGGGAAATGCCATCTCCAAACTGAAGATTTTTAGACATGAGGACAATAAGCCATTGCAATATGATCCCAAAGGACATGAGCAGTGTTCTATTGTCCGGAAATTCACAATCTAAATTGGAAACAAAACCCAAGCCACTCACTTTGTCAGGGATAGGATTTCATTGTGAATATTTGCTGAATGCCATATCTAAACAAGCTGCTTGAACTTGTGGTTTTCATGAAAAGACTGAGTGATATTTTAGGGACTCCTTTGTGCAGTTTGGGATAGATGTTCCTAACGGATAGGACAGAGGATTTAAAACCTCAAAAGGATTCTATTGAAAGTATTTCAATTTAATCTTCTAAAATACTGTATTTTCTATCTGGGGAGCACAGTGTGCTTTGCAGCTATTGACAAGATAAGTTTTAGCAGTCGTGTGGAGGTCAGTAACAATGTGCTTGCTACAGATGTAGAAACTGAGGCACACAACATTGAAATAACTTTCCAAGAGCCACAGAAAGGAGTAAAAATATCATTGTCCTGTGATCCTTCTGCACCACTTCTAGCCTGACCTGACACCTGACTCTCAGAAGTGATACCTACCTGTCAGGCTACTGGTGAGCTGCACACAAGGAAGATTAAGCTATGGCAAGAGGCATAATGTTCTTCAGCTCACATGTGGTCTTCTGCTCACTGTTCTTCCAGTTACCAAGCCATTATTAGGCCAGATTGTGGGGGAAAAAAAGGACAAAATCACATTAGAAGAAATAGTTACTTTGAGAAGAGAGGCTAAGTGAGAATAGGCTGGAAGGGACAACATTTGACAGCAGTCTTGGAACAAGATTTCCCACTTTCAGCAGGTCAGTAATACAATAATAATGTGAGAAAGACTGACTTGGTGTCATCTTCCATTCCACAGAGTTCAAAGGAAAAAAAAGATAGCAGGCACTTTGACAATAAACATGTGGAGATCTTGTTGAGTTATCTAATGATTTCTGGTCATTAATATTTTAAAACAGCAACAACAAAAAGACATCTTTAGCTTTATACAGGTATCATTGCTTGTAATTGCCTTTCTTTTTTCTTCCTCAGCACTTAAATTTCCAGTGAAAATTAATGCCCTAGCAATACACTTGATCTAAAGTTCAATGATCATAAACAAGGTTTACTCAGCAGCTGACCTGTATAATCTCCTTGCTGAGGAATTACAGGTTGGAATGCTAGCCTGAGCTATTGGTTTTTATGATGTCCCTGACTGTGGCTCTGAAAGGTTTTAAAAATTCATTTGCAATTCAGGAATGAGTCACAGTAGTCCTTCATTATATATGGAAAAAAAAATTCTAATGACTTCCACTGGGATGATACAACGTTCCAGTAGAAGGGCTGTAAGATCTATTTCTGCTTATGGCACTTAGGGTTTTTAACTCCTTCCTCCATTTTCTTACCTTGAAGAATAGAAAAAATGCCTGAGAAGCACTTCAGCATTTTTAGTATCTATAGCAGCCAAAGAAAACCCATTTTTCCCAAACATACTAGTTAGATAAAGTTATATCAAAAGCTACACATGGTAACTGTTGGTAACTATTAACTCTGCTAGCTATATTTGATTCATCATCCTTGTACTTTTATGTGCATGGTTTCATAAATGTTAACATCCATTTTCAATCATTCCATCATTTTCCTAGTTATTTTTCCTCCATACTTCTGTCCTTCTAACACAAATAAATGGCTGCACTGAAAAAAAAAGCAGACAAAAAAAGGAAGAAAAATAATATTGCAAACATTGTTATTCCAATTACCTGTTTTCCATTTCAGCATATATTCAGGTATTATTTAGTGTGTGTTTAGTCATGGAACAAATTTGGCTTCACCTCTCAAACTTTCCCCATTACTGTTTCTGTGCCATGATTCTCTGTCCTGGTCTCAGGTATGTGAATGGTGAACATTTCAGGGAGGAAAGTCTTTTATGTCCAACAGATTGCTGGTGTTTTGAGGACCTGTAAGGTATAAGGGCTCATTTGGTAAAAAAACCTGAAAATCTGCCATAACACAGTCCTAAATTTGCTAATCCCTGAAGTAAAGGAGGCTTTAAACTGGACTTTAAAATGCACTATTTAAACTTGCCCATTTACATATTTCAGTGCTCAAACTTATGCATGTATTTCCATGTGATAGGAACAAAGGAAATCCCATTTTTAGGTGAGGAGGAACAAAGCATTATCTGCAAAGAGGGTTTTATTAATGAAATAAATGCATAGGTGGCTACATGCACAAAAGACTAAGAAAAGAGGCAGAGGAGATAATTCTGTTCCTTCAGTTTTCAGCATGGAAGAAAAGTACAGTAGCTGAAAGAATGGATGAACAGATTGCTCACAAATTGGGAGCATGATTCCAGGAGCTGGATTCACACATGTACCAAGAGGGAATAAGGCCATTATCTCAAAGCAGAGACATTTGTCCTGTGTGCAGGGCAGAGAAATGAAGAGTCAAACCAAGTGCATGTAACCTACTACAAATTCCCAAGGAAAAAAATTCTGATATCCAAGCAGTCACAATCAGAGGGAGTAGCCTGAGCTGCTTAATGATAGTGGTTGTAGAATACAGGCATATTTTTTTTTCTACCTTTAGCAAGGGGAGGAATAAATTAAATCAATTCAAGAAGGAATTAGACAGTATTTTGTATGAATAATTCAAGCAAACTCTACCTAAGTCTTGTTAGGTGTTAAAGCTTCTGGACATCTAAAATGAGGCAGGAAAAGAAGAAAAGTTAGCCAAAGACAAAACCTAGTTTGAGCTTTATACTTCTATAGGTGATGCATAACACTTCTAGAAACTTAAAAAAAAAAACCAAATTCAAGCATTGAAAAGGATGTAAAACTAAGGTTGCTGTGTATATTGGTACTGATGGCATATGGAAGGTTCAAAGATACTACAGAGAGAACTGCTGGCCCTAAAATATCCTTTGTTGGTATGTGTGGAGCAGCAAAAAGCTGCAGTCTATCTAATTCAGGTAGGTCTCTTCACTTTCCTGTGTATCAGGCCAGCAAATTGAGCACCTACTGTCTCACTTCTCAGTCCAGGAGTCTAACCTCAATATTCTGAGCTGATGGTATTCAAAGTCACACATTGCTTCAACACATAGTAAGGTGTTTATATTGAATAAACTGGATTGATTCACTAGGGCTTTAAATGCTCCCTCTAGGGCTTCTCCCCCCTCTGCACATTCTCACCACAGCTTGACAATTTTATTCATTTATTCGTTGATTTTTAAAGACTAAAACCAGTTGGCCAGGGTTTCTCTAGAAGCCTCTCTCCTTCTCCTATGCCACCCCACGTGTCCCTCCTGGGGCAAAATGGAAGGTGAGGGAGAAAATGGTGCTTGTTGCACAGAGAGGGACTTACTTAGGACAGGCAGCTTGCCACTGGTGAGAAAGAAATGAGTAAGTTAGAGCAGGAAAGGGGAAGGATGTGTGATTCAATGGGGGAAAAAAACCAACCTATGCATCCCACTGCAAGCTCCCAGCTGCTCTCCCCCAGCTCTGGTCAGTGATCCCTCCTGTACAAGAAAACAACCCCCCCCCTCCTCTTGTTATTCCTCTCTCCCCTTCCTCTCACAACATGAGAGGCTTTGCCACAGTGCAAAACTGCCTCCCCACAACCTAGACAAGGACAGGGAGGGTATTTTCCTTCTGGCCTTTGGGCATTGCAATTCACTTTGGCTCTGCTGTGGCTGTGCTTTGAGCTGGCTCCTGAGTGAAGTCATGCCTTGGAAACAGGCACTGCATGAATGTCAGGGGCAGAGGTGTGATCAGCAAAGGGAGAAATGGCTCACCACTCATTCTTAATGACATTTTACACAACCAAGATTATGGCAGCCTAGTGAGCAGAGCAAGAAAAAACACACCTGGGGCTTCTTAGCTCTGCACCTTGCTTTTTCACTAGCTGCTTTCTTGGGCTTCCTTGTTCCAGGCAGTTCTGTTAATAATCCCCCACATAAGCAGCTTTACATCATTCTTTACCAGAATGTGCTTTTTCTCATTAGAGACTAGTTGCTATTTTGCACTGGGTCTCTGCTGTCCTTCTAGGCAGGCAATGTGTGAAGGACAACATCACACAGTGATGCCCTGTGTCATGGATACAGGCAGTGGGATGGGAAACAGGGCACTTTGCCAGACTTTGGCAACTACCAGCTTGTCTCAGGGCACCACGTGCAAAGGAAGACACATTTGAGCCTGGAAGCCAGGGATGGCTGCAGATATATTTAATAAAGGAGAGTGTGAGGAGCCTGGGAGAAAGAGCAGTAGAGGTACCAAGATGAGAGGAGGGAAGGCTTGTGGCAGGTCAGGATGGGGGACAGCAGAATGGAAGAAGGAAGGGGACAAGGATGGCATGACAATAGTCAAGGAAGACACTAGTGTGACAGCCAACTTGGAGCAAAGGTGTGAGTGCACTGGCACCAGGACACTGGGGTGGGATGGGATGCATCTTAGCTGGACAAGGAGACTGGGATCAGACCAAAGAAAGAAAACTGGAGTCCCAAGCCTAAGATTTTCATTGCCTGTTTCTGGTTTTCTTCACTCCAGGTCTAGCAAGGAGTGAAGATCTACCCTTCTGCCTGCAGGGTAGGGCAAGGGATCAAAAAATTCCACCTCCCCCTGCCTGCCTGCCACACCTCTGTGATGGAACAAGCAGGTATCTCCTTTGCTTTGTCTTCAGACACGTGTGCTTTTCCTGGGTTGTATGAAGGTCATACAGCAGCAGTTAACACACACTGATTTTTGAGACTCTAAATATTTGATCATAGAACTTTAGAACGTTTTGTGTTGGAAGGAACCTTTAAAAGATCTAGTCCAACTTCCCTGTAGTGAGCAGAGACATTCTCCACCAGAGCAGAGTGCTCCCTTATCCTGATGGCCAGCACTGATGATATTAATGCATGCAAATACTAGGTACAGTTGTCCTCAGGGAAAGGGTGCCTTCCCAATATAGGATAAATACCAGGATGGGATAAAAAAAACCCAAAGAAAAACCCAACAGATAAAACAGAGGAGGTTTAGAAGGCTGTAATAGGCAGGAGATGGAACAGTAGGAGAACATGTTGGGTTTTTTTGACCAGAGCTCTTTTTAGTGCTGGGGATACGTGCCAGATTCCATTTCAATGCCAAATAACATCCATTGAAGTCCGAGCAACAGACTTAATTGCAGCAGGAAATTGCTGTTTTAAAAAGCATATCTGTAAAGAATGGGAGAATGCATATGGCACATATGTGCCTCGACAGTTTTGCTAAATAAACCATGAATTTTGACAAGAGTGTATCTGTAAGTTTGCCATGGAAATGGGATTGTATAACATCACAGCTGAAACAAAAGTTCAGCCTCTGAAAACTGTGGGGGTGTGCTGCTAAAATGTTTGCTTCGAATGGTAGCTGACTAGTTTCATAACTCCCATGAATCTAGTTAATGCTCTTTTAGACAATACATGGAAGGGGTGGGTGCTGGGACTGGGAAATAAAATCATTAAAACTGTTATGTCTAATGGTCAGTGTTTCAGAAAATGACAGAAGTTTTTTGCATGAGAAAATTGAAGAGATGAGACTTCCCAGCTTGTTTATGCAAGATTCGATCAAGTGGAGATTGTGGGAAAATATTTGGTTCTCTGTTTAATGAGGAAACACTGTAGGGGTATTAATATCACTTGGGAAAACTGGTTAGTTTGGCAAATCCATAAGGAATAGCCTGTAAAGGCTTTCTCTTTCAAGTTGTTAAAACAGAGCCATTCCTTTGATGCCAGGAGCAGGAATCACAGTGAAAAGAAGCTGTTCCTATCAGTGACCCAATGTTTCAGCTCAGCAGTGGCATCCAGAACCCAGAGAGAATGTTTGGACTCTGAGAACCAACATGTCAGCTGCCCCATCAACTAAGACCAAGTAGGTGAAAAAACACATCCCCATGAGACCCCTAGAAATAGCAATTCTGGCAGATGTTTGGTATTTTGCTTCATGGGGGGAAACTAACTGCTATCAGGTAATCGTGGACATCTTTATCCAAATAAGGAGCAGGAAGAGGGCACAGAACAGTTTTTGTTGCACTGAGCACTCAGAGTCACCCTGCACTGGCTTTGCAAATCACTCATTCTGGGCCTGTGTTCAGGGGATGCAAAACATAAAGTAACAAAAACAACTTTTCCAAATCAGATCTGAATTTCCAAATCAAAAATTGAGATTATTCTTAGTCTTCACTGTAGTTCTACTTTGTTGCTTACCCCTTGTTTCAGCTTGCTTTCTGGTGACCTGGCAGCCCTGGCTTAATGGTTGGACTTCATTTTAAAGTTCTCTTCCAACCAAAATGATTCTGTGTGTCACAAATCCAAACTAACAACTCCACACGACTGAGTTTGGGCACACCAAATGGTCAAGGTAAGCACAAGAGCATTTTTGCACAGAGACAGGGATTACTGAGTCATGGCTTTTACACGTGTCCTCTCCCTCTGTCACATGGAACATCTGTTGGGCCACATGCAGTACCCAGCTGCCAGGGAAGGGCATGCCATGGAGAGATGAAACAGGATTAATGCACCTCCTTCTGCTCTCTGTTCCCATGGATTGGTTGAAGATAAAACTAAATTGCAGCCTCATTAGCACAAAGCTTTGAGAAACCCTTGATGCCTGGCACTGACTACACCCCTTACGTGGCTATACTCTCCAGCAGGGTCATGACATTTCCAATACCAGGGCAACAGAGGCATCCAGAAAACAGGGAGCATCTAGCTAAGAAATCTGAAATTCACCAAATGGCAGAGATCTTGTTACAGCAGTTTGTATCCCTCATGGCCGTGCCACTTGATCTATTAAATCATGGCAATCACACACCCTGCCTTTGCAGTGCACTGGGAGGATTGTATTCAACTCACTCAGCAATTATTGGTAATATGGGATAAAAATCTTTACTCTGAAAGTAAGCTTTGAAAGGTCATCACATAATGACTGTCACTGATGGTCTCTGCAGTGGCTGTTAGGCTGATTGCAAAGGAACAGAGAAGAAATGCAGATGCCTACCTCGAATGCAAACCCTAAACTGCTATTTCTGTCACAGTGTTATTGGCAAAACTATAGAGGCAGCACACATCAGCTTTCTTCACTTGCTACCCTTCACAAATTTACCTTTTTTCTTCACCAAATTGCCTCTGTATTGTTTTTCTGTGAATACCCATTATGAGCCAGCACAGAAATGCCAAATGAGACAGGGACAGTGGGAAAGGTGCCAAGGGGTCTGGGGGAGATTCAGACAAGTTTTCCAGGCCCTTTGCTTTAGTGACAGACAATGCAGTCCACCAGTTAAAGCTGCACTGGCAGACTAGGTCTGGAACTGGCCATAGTGGTACCTTGCACTGCACTGGAGATGTTGGGAGCTGATTTGGGCAGCAGGGGGTTTGCACCCTGCCAGATGTTAAGAGCTGCTGGCTTGCACCACAGTTGTCAGTCTCCAGCTCCCTCACACCCACATGTTCAACAGCACAGGCAGTTCTTGGTGCCTTTTCTTCACCCAGAGGGCACTCCCCACTCAGTCACATCAGCAATCCCCTTCCCAAGGGGGCCCTGAATCCCCTACACCACAGCATACCCCTTAGGCAACTGGCAGAAGAGATTTCAGCTGCCCCTTGGCCCCTTCCTGAGTCCTGCTCACGTCACAGCAGTGAGAAGAGTTCATCCCAATCCATTTTTAAGGTAGCAGAGGTAATCTTCATTAAATTCTCTTGCAAATACCCTCATATAGGATTAGAAAAGTCTTAATGTAGTGCTTGGGCTCCAAGTTTTGAGGTAAGATTGAATGTCAGCTCCTCCATAAGGATCTGTGTGCTCCCTGCCCTCACACCACTCTAGCTTCAAGGAATTCACATTTGCTATATATTAGGAATCATTGACAATTACTGGAGATCCCTCATACATAATAATTTGCAATCTAATAGCTTGCTGCCTCTACTACAGCACCTAGTTTATATCACTTGGAAAATAATTCCTGTTTAATCGAGTTAAGGTCAACTCTTATTGAGAGCACTGGCACAGTGATTAAATGCAGTTCAGCTTATTTACTCTTAATTCATATTTTAACATTCCTGAGTGTTAATGGACAAGAAGCAGAGTTTTCATACAGGAAACAAATAATTAGGAACATCCTGAGCAGTGCAGCTGTTTAGCTTCATTGTGATGCTACATCTCTGACTATGCCCAGTCCTACCAAAATAAATGGTCTCCTCTTCCTGGCAAATTGACTCCTTATTGTGAAATCATTCAGTAAGTTACTTCTAACACTGGCTTTACAAAAATGCTTTATGTGTTGCCTGAATAGCTCTAATTTGCTTAATAAAGGACAATTTTTAGTTAATCAAAATCTTCTCAGTGGATTCTGAATTAACAGCTGGCTTACTGACAGGTAAAATTAATTAGATTTTTTTTTTCCTTCAATTAAAAAAGTCAAATAATCTCTTGCTTAAACACATTTGTCATAGAAGCTACTAGGAGGTATCTCAGGCACTTGTTTTCTTAAAAGCTAATATTATCAAAATGAGTAAAAGAATAATAAAACATGAAGACCAGGGCTTGTGTAAAGCTATCTTTGCTATTAATTTTAAACAATCAAAGTTTGCAGCCTTAAATCTGCTTCTCCTTCTCTGTTTCATTCTGTTCTAAACAACACAGCCTGCCTGGCCATAGGAAAGGATGGCAGGTCCCATGTCTGTCCTCTTCCCAGAGCACACTGCCCATCTCAAAGTCAACAAGCACTTTCTTCTTCATTAAAAAATAAGATATTACTGCATGGAACTGGAGTGGGAAACAGCACATTATTAACTGTGTATTAACAGCACATTATTAACCCAAATGCCACAAGTTTCTGCATAAAAACCACTGCTGCAGCTTCCAAAGCAGGCTCAATATCTCTGCAGCACAAGGTGGGGCTTGCAGCCTCTCAGACACAACCTCAGCTGCTTAATGTACCCACCAATGCTCTAAGGAAAGATGAGACAGTTCCTGTATTGACCTAAATCTACAGCAAGCCTGAATCTAAGGTGACCTTCAGCTTCAGAAGAGAAGTTGCAGAGCAACACAGTGCACATCAGAACATCAGACACCCCACACTGCCGTGGCCTTCTTCCCTCCAGTCCCAGGCAGCCCTGAGCCAAAGTTTCTCTCTTTCCTCCATTCCCCCTTGCTTGAGCCCCAGGCACTGCTCCTCACACTGCAGAAACAGCCCCACAGCTCCTGAGAGGCCACAAGCCACTTCAGAAAAAATCCCTCCTCTCTCCCACCCTGCTTTCCCAATGTCCTGTTGCTCATCAGCCCTGGACACCTCCCCACAGCATCACAGAGTGTCAGGGGTTGGAAAGGAGCTAGAAGCTCATCTAGTGCAACCCCCCTGCCAGAGCAGGGGCACCTAGACCAAGTCACCCAGGAACAGATCTGGGGGGGCTGGAATGTCTCCAGAGCAGGAGACTCCACAACCTCCCTGGGCAGCCCCTGCCAGCCTCTGCCACCCTCA